>JAVJIF010031683.1:0-172624 GCA_038442645.1 Agave tequilana
TCTATGTTGATGGCTTCCTTTATTCTGATTTGATGAATTTTCTTGGAATTCCAAATTGATCATCTTTATTTGATACTTTTATTTGTTGAATATCTATTTTTATTCTTTATTAAATTATTTATCATTGTTGTTAATTCTGCACTGGTGAGTAACATGTTTGAGGTTCCCTTTGTGAAAAGGAAAGCCTTATTTTGAAACAACTTCACAATTTCATTTCAAATGTGCCCTTTCTGTTTAGGGTTTTTCTTAGATATATCCCCTCAAATCTTTCCTATTTAGAAAAATACCCCCAAACCATTAATACCGTCAATTTACCCTCAAATCTTCTAGATCTTAAAAATCCACCCCTCCAATTAAATTTTAAACGAAATAAGAGTGTTTAACCATCATGCCCGCCTCCTTTCTTCTTCTCCATTGTTCTTATATGACCTAACACAAATTCTATAAAACCCAAAATTCTTATCCCTTCCTTCCTTCTTCATTCTCCTCCTCCTCCTCTCTCTCTGTGACTCCCCCTCCCCTTTAAACCTAAAATTCTTCCAAAATTTCACTCAAATTCGCATTAAATATTCCTTGGAAATTTTCTCAAATTCTTTAAGGGCCGTACACGGGAAAATAATCTGATGTTGGTTTTTGATGATAAATGAATAAATGGGAATGTGTTTGATTTAAGAAAGAGAAGTGGAGGAGAGAGAAATAGATAGAAAAGGAGATGAATCTATAGATTTAAGTTGGGATGTAGTGGTTTAATAATTTAAATAAGGATATTTGAGTCATTTTTTAAAAAAAAATATTTATCAAGTTAACAGAATCAAACCGGATTATTCTCTTTTTATCCTCTAAAAGGAGGGTAATTTTTAAGATTTAGAAGATTAGTAATTGGCAATATCAATGGTTTGAGGGGTATTTTTTTTAATAGACAAGATTTTTTTTTTTGGGAGGGGGAGGTTTATGTATCTAAAAAAACCTTTCCATTTATAGTGATAGAGATATATGTTAATTCTATAAAAAATGAGAGAAGAGATAATGAGTATTTAGAAGTAGATGATAATCTGATATGATTAAATTTGATTCGATTTCTTAAGATTTTAATAAACTTAGATATAGAAAATATTTCAAATAAAGATCAAGATTATTATTTGGTATATATCTAATTCTAAAGCTAAAGTACAAATTCGTCTCTACTACCTAATATGAACTTTTTAGTCTATGACTAAAATGCCTTAAAGGAGAAAAAAATAGGGGAGGAATGGGGTTTTGAATACTTTGTTTAAAAGCACTCGTGTCAGTGTGTGTGTGTGTCTTGTGTAGGCGTGGTAGTGGGTGTTCGTGTTTGTGTTTAAGGGAATCTCTTTGGGCTATTTGTTAGTTAAATTTAATTTTAAACAACTTTTCTTGTTAACACGAGAGTTATCTTCCCCCAAACAACAAATGAAACCTTATGCCATTTATTAACAATCACCACATTAGTCATAACACTAAAATAATTCACTTCATAAAACTTACAAAACTTTTTTGGTCAATACAGAAATTTTAACACAGCTAAAATCTTGTTCACTTTTCACATAGATTAACAGATTAATTGTTTTCCTTAACAAGAAATGAATCAAACAAATTGCATGCATCAGCAATAGAATCAACAACATTGAGAATTGTTGTCCCATGAAGAGTCATATATAGATAACTCATATTTGAGTAGGCTCAATGGAAAAGATCACATAGTTTACCAGCTGAGTACCTGCCATCAACCCTCTGTGAGGAAGTGCCAAGTATGGATGCATTTGTGGATAATCAGAAGGGTGCAGGTGACTGTTAAAGTCTAAGCTAATCCAACAAGGAGCAAGCTTCCAAAGATTTCCAGAGCAAGAAAGTCTAGACAAACAGAAAGGTAGCAATGTCTGTAATAGGGAATAGCATTTACTTGTCGGGGCAGAAAACAAGTTAAATACTGTTCCCAAAAGAGATTCCAAATCCCTCCCTAACCTCATTCATCATAAGAATATTAGGTGACTTTGGGTTTCCCTCACCTTCTCTTCCGCTATTCCCAAAAACTGATCGGAGCTTTTCAGAGACCTTGGAACAGAGCTATAACACAATTGGAGAGTGTTCGAAAGGTAACTGTGACTCAAGTTGCTCAACCTGAAGTTACATAGTGTTGGTCACTCATAATTGGGTTCAGGTCATAACCAAGTCGACCCATAACCCAATTAATAAACAGTTGGGGTTTTGGTCACCCAGGTCGACCAGTTTAAAATACAATTACATATGTTGGGTGCAGTTAAATCAGTTGATGGAGAAACTGAATTGTGTATATTATTGACGAGGGTAATGCCCTGAATATATAGGCAATACAATTACATAATAAGGAAACTTCTACCCCTCATACAATTAATCTTCTAACCCTAAACCTAATATTATTCTTTAACACCACCTCGCAAACTCATGATGAATGAAAATTTGTGTTGTTTGAACGAAAGAAAAGAAAAAATTCTCAAATATCTATTGAAAAGTCTTAAAGTTGATGTCCATCCCATATGGTGCTCAAAGAAAAACAGACTAACAAAAAACTTTAGCTCTCTTCAGAATACAAAGGGCGGATTCCAAAACCCATGAGGTCTCTTTCACTTGAAGCAAGTTGGAAATTGAAATAGTGTGAATTCTATTGATGGAAAAGGAGGACAAGTTAGAGAGAAGAGATAAACGGGTTATAAAATCCCCAAACTCAATAGAAAAGGTGAAACTCAGTAAAAGAAGTCGTTGATAGAAAAAGAGACTGGTCGGAGGAGAGGAGACGCCAGTAAGTTACGGGAACGGTCATTCACAAATCCGTTGGAGGAGGAGAAGGCGATCGCTGGCGAACGAGCTGATCAATGAGGATGAAGATGTGTTGAACAAAGAACGAAGTTGTTGCAGAACCAGACAACATGGTGGCCAGCGAGTTTGGAGAAGAAAACAATGATCGGAGAAGAAAGCCACGATCAAAGAGGAAGAAGAGAGGTAGATTTGGTCATGATAGAAGGCAACTTGCTGGATTAGCAGGCAAGAAAAACAGGTCAATTTCTGAAGGGGATCGGGTCTGGATCCGAATTTAGTTCAGATTTGATTATTAAAGCAAGTTGGGTCTAGTCATGATGTTGAGTGCAATCGGATTAGAGAAGTAAGTCGCAGGGCAGTGGTCGCTTGAGGCAGGGAGGTGATGAAGCTCAAGTTAACTCACTAAGAATTTGTTGGGTTTGGGATCATGTGGAACCGATAAATTGAAAGGAGCTTCATCACATGAAGGAGGCTAATCAAAACCATGGAGCATGCAAGAAACTAACAGAGAGTTGCATGTAATCAAGCCACACACACGTCAAAACAACCAAACAAAATTTTGGCAGTGGACCATGAGTCACAAATGGAGCAGAATTAGAGAAGATTGGGGATTATGTCGCAGGGCAGTGTCGCTTGAGGCAGGGAGGTGATGAAGCTCAAGTTAACTCGCTAAGAATTGTTGGGTTTGGGATCATGTGGAACCGATAAATTGAAAGGAGCTTCATCACATGAAGGAGGCTAATCAAAACCATGGAGCAGGCAAGAAACTAACAGAGAGTTGCATGTAATCAAGCCACACACACGTCAACACAACCAAACAAAATTTTGGCAGTGGACCATGAGTCACAAATGGAGCAGAATTAGAGAAGATTGGGGATTTGTAGTCCAAATCGGAGTCAAAGTTGAAGCCCGAGCGAGAGATTTAGATTAAGAAGCATGGTGACTGACTGGTAGGAGCGATCAAGCTGACGAGGTCAACACTTTGACAAGAAGAGAAAACTTTGACGAAACGCAACACAGAGTGGCTGAATGCTAGGCACATGCTACATGAACACGGCTCAGGGCAAGCTTGAGGACAGTGACAATGTCAATAAACAAAAAAAATTTTAAGAGGCTCTGATAGCATGTCATGTTTAATGAGTAGGTCATGTTTGGAACAGATTTTTAAACAACATAGGTCAGATTTTAACCAAATTCAACCCAACTGACTGCCACCACTTGTGTCAATAATCAATATGATGTAATATGAATAGATCCATGTGAAATTCTGATACCTACTATATCCAATAGCACAATGATTTTTCTAATGATAGATAGCAGATTACAATATAATGTCGGCAAGGTATCATCTTCCAATTGCCACAGAAGTTCTATGTATTTGAAAACAATGACATCTGAGAGTCTGCATGGATTGTGCTACTAAATTGACTCAAATGTCAATCAGCCTGGAATACAGCCCAAGCTCGACTTTTAGAAACTATAAATTAATAAAAGCAATATCAAAGAGGTTCAGAGGCCTGATGAAACCACTGTGAGTTTCTTCCGTCTATTATTTGTAGAACCAATGATGTGTATGGAATGAGACTGCCACATGATCAAGGAGTAACAAAAATTAAGAACAGTTTATACAACAAACCTTTCCAATGATACACGCGGTAGAGAAATCCAACTCAGATGGCTCAATTTCCCAGTCACATTTATTAGGAAGAGGAGGTGGAACTGGCTTTGGCTCAAAATGGCTGCCATTTTGACCCTGCAATAAATAAAAGTTTCCGTTTAAGACTTTGAGGCCACAAGAAAAAGCCTTAGGATCAATCAATTCAGAAACTACCAGGAACAGAATCACAAAAGCCACACAATTTATCAATATATTACAGTTAAATAATATTGAATAATAAAAATGATAAACCCATAATGATTGACAGTAGGATCTGAAAGATATGATTTGAACCAAAAGTAGCAGTAACTTAGAAATCTACCTCTCTGGTAGCTATATATCATTAAGAAAATAGATAATATCATTCAGAATGCATAAAGGTATGCACGTGCATCTGCAAGGTATGTTGTATTCTATTTGGGAATACAAACCGTTAGGATGTATGTTCCTACTACAGATGCATCGTATTATTCCTTCTTTTATTTCCCTAATACTTCGGCATAAACATGCACTGCATTCGGATATTTCCTTAACTGGTTCATTTAACTCTTTATCTCTAGATCAATGGCAAACATTTCCTTTGTTAAACTCTGTCACTGATTTGACTGCATTAGATACACCTTTAGAATGGTGTGTGTGTGTGATATAATCAAAAAGCTACCAGCACATTATGGTAACTAATCTACGAAATCAGAAAAATCTGATCAAATGGGCTAACAGAGGTTTGCCTTGGTTTTTTCTTCCTTGCAGAGTTCAAATGTTACTGTCAAATCTTTGAAAACTTTTCAACATTTTTGTAAGTTCCCATTGTGGAAAAATACGAAGATATGCTGTGCCATCATGATGCACACCATCTGAATATCTATAAATTTAAAGATCACCAGTTAAAGAACATATGCACCAAGTGCACATGGTGGGAAATCCTTTTTTTTTTTTTTTTTTTGAAATTCTAAGAGGTCTTAGGGAAGCATATTGCTCGATAGGAATGAGTGGAGAAAGCTCATCCATGTGGCCGATCCGGCGAAATTCTCTTTTGGTTCATGTAGCCTACCCCAAATACTTGGGACAAATGGGTTAGTTGTTGTTGTTGTCGTCGTCTTTTAACAGCATTTTTTCTTATAAATCTTCCAAAATTAATTTCATCTGAAATTTTCTAATAAGAGAATAATCTTCACAACTTACCAACTTTTTACAATAATTAGTTAGTCTATATTAGCAAACCTGTCTGTTCATTACCTGAAATTATTTAGAATCATGATAGTATACAATACCTTGTGACCTATTACCATTGAGAAAAATACCTTAATCATGATCATCGACAAACTAAGCCATAATTTTAAAAAGACAAATTTTCTCAATATATAATTTCTAGATACACTCAACTAAAAAGTTAGCATATTAATACATTTAAAATAAAAAAAAAAGATATTTGATACATCAGTTAAAAATTAAAGTTTAAATCCTTCCAAACTTTTAAAGATAACGAATGGTGTTGATATAAGCAAAAGATATAATTAATAATCTTCTTCATTTACTTAGACAGATTTTTTAATAATCTACTTTAAAAAACACATCAATTTAGGCTTAACTGGAATTCTTCATGAATCATAATTCATACCCTTTCTTTTTTCTTCGAGCCAGAACCTATACAACCATAAATATACCCAACTCATGATACACAACAAACCAAGTCAATACCGATAACTTTAGAACCAGAAAACCTATTTAAAATTTGATTTTGAATGCAATTATAAATAGTATATTTTAAAAAAGAAATAATTAACAATGAGATCATAAAGACCAATAAACTTGCTTTCGTAATGTCTCTTTAAAGAGTGCAGTACGAAGGCTTTGAGGCTGGTGGGCTGCCAACATTATAAATCAATTAGAAGTTAGTTTCTTTTAGTTTCATATTTGAAAAACTCCTTATAAATTGCAAAAAAGTAGTGTTAATATATTTGAAATAATCTAAAGATATTGATATATATTTCAAGATATGATTTCCAAATGAAATTAACATAACCATTAGAAGTGAATTTAAAAACAATAAAATATTTTGTAATTTAATTAATATGCTTTAAATCAAAATAAAATTTATTTTCTTTGAGACTTTAGAATCTTTAAGTATTCAAGAGGGAAACCTAATCATTTTGGAAATTGTGAGAAGAGGAATGGTCTCCACATAAGGATAAAGATAAAAAATAGGAATTAGAATTTTTCTCATATTAGTGTCTTCCGTAAAAGTTATGCTTCTAACCAATGGCCATGGTTTTATTCATACAAGGGCTAAGATTCACACTCCGGACAAAATCCTTGAACATATCGGTGTTTTTGAAGTAGTAGAGGTAGAGAAACATTTTCAGAAAAATAAGATATTAGATTAATTAATTCATATATTTTTTTATTAGGAAATTAAAGTTTAATTCCTTCCAAACTTTTAAAAATAATGAATGATGTTGATCTAGGGAAAACATAATATCTAATAATATTCTTCATTTGAATATACAATATTTCTAATAATAATTACATTTGGAACCGCATCTATTTAGGTTTAACTGAAATTCTTTACAAATCATAATACTATATCATACTTTCTCTTTTTCTCTTTGGGTCTGTTTGGTTAAAGGTAGAAGTGAGGAAGTGAAGAAGTGAGAAAGTGGTAATAGTTCCCTTTGAAACTTGGGAATTAGTAAGTTTTTCGGTGTTTGGACGTTGTTGGGAAGTGTGATTTGAAAAATGTTATGTCTTTTCTGGTGTTTAGATGGTAATGTGAAAGTGGAAGTGAAAAAGTTGACCACAAAGTTGACCGCAAAATATATTAAAATAAAAATTAATTAAGAAAAATTAAAAATGGACTGTAATTAGAATGCAAGTGAGATTTACATGATTACAAAATTAATTATTTTGTGCTACAGCTTATTACAAATGAGTAAATGACCACAAAATTAACTGTAGCACTCTGGAAGTGAGGAAATAATTGTGTAAAAGAGAAAAGAGAAAAGAAAAAGAGGTTTTATTATTTTTCATTTCCGCTATTTGGATAGATAAGGAAGTGAACAATTATACTTCCACATTTCCTTACTTCCGCTTACTTCCTTGCAACCAAACACGCCCTTTGAGTAACTAATACCCATACATATTGCAATTTGCAGCCATAAAAATATCTAAAAGATAAATGCGTCCTATGTATGTCAAAGACATGCAAACCCATTTTTATTCTTTGTTTTATTATGAAAATGTTTTAGCCATGTTCAATGCATGAGTGATATATATTATACATTTGTACACAATGTAGATTGTGTTAAGAGGTCAGATGACATGGATACTCAAGTGAAGCAACTATCCCTACCTAGGTGGTTGCAGTTTGTGAAACATAGTGCACCATCAATCTATAGTCTATAATACAGTCCGTGTCCCGACTCTTAGGTGTTGGCTACATGAATCCCTTTTCTTCATTCACCTCCCTTAAGGCTGTCTTCTCTGTTCAATGAACAGCTAACATATCCTACTTATCTGCCTCAAATCCATTTTTGTTTTCTTATAAATCTTCATATCTTCCTACATGGAGCACTTAATGGTCTTTGTAGCCCAATATCTCAATCAGTTAATTATTGCACATCTATAAGAAACCACCTCTGACTTCTTGCTAATGTTGAAAATAGCATGAGCATAGTGTTCCGGAAAGCTAAAAGTGTATATATCGTAGCGTGAAGCATAAGCTACATGGTATCTATTTTTTATATAGAAAAATATAAAAAAACATTAAATAAAGATAATATAAAGGAAAATATTCTATAATTAAAAAATTCTAAAAAGCAACACCACATATGCTTTATATATAAAAACAATACAACACTAAAATACCACATATATAAAAATAGAAACAAAAGAAAAAATCAATCTATAACATCACTAACCCACCATAGCCAAAACCCAACAACACATTCAACATCTAACAAAAATAAGAAAATAAGAAAAAGAATCATTTGTTACTAATATTCGAGGTTGTGATTGAGGAATGTTGAAGTGGGGAAGTCGTTAAGGCTTCGAAACTAGGCTCGCCACTAGGAGTGAGGTTTAGTGGCATCGGTTAATGTCGGGCATGATATCAAAGATCAAGGCCTCTCAATAGAAGATAAGGGCTCTTCATTAAAAATTAAGACTCACTGATGCGTCTTGAGGTTTTATTGCAATTTCTGGCCATAAAAGATGAGACTTCATCATCGAGAAAGAAGAAAGCTCTAAATCATTGATTTAAGTATGTCAAGAAAGCCTCCTGTCTAACAACTTAAGTCAAATAATTAGAAAAGAATCAAAATGTCATATCAAAATGTCATAGCGTAGCTATAGAACTGAAAAGCGTACATAACGTATGCTATTTTAAAATATTGAATAGCTACATTATTTTTTAGCAATTTTGAAGCCTTGTTACAAAATTGAGTTCTTATTGATGCAGTCATTTCGTATCCTATATTTTACCATTTCTTCACTCATCCATCTCAATATCCCAGTTCAGCGGTACTCATTTTTTTGGACATGTTTTTTTACTCCCCAGCCTTTACCTGTAAAGCGTGTCTGGTTTGTATATGTTAATGTTACATCAAAGATTGGGAGAGAAAAGAGTCGAGTGCTAGGACTCATACTCTGATTTATTTATAATAAGCAGTATAGAGTACATTGAATGTCACAGGCAATGTGAGACTAAACTAATACATAGACAATACACAATCTCTCTCAACACTCCCCCTCAAGTAAGAGCATATATATCATACATGTCCAGCTTGTCATAAATAAAATCTACCCTTATTCTACCAAGTAGTTTGGTAAGAAGATATGCTAACTGGTGTCCTGATGAAACATGCTTCACCACGAAGAGCGACATCAGCAACTTTGGTACACTAACTTAATTTGCAAACACTGAGCTACATCAATTTGACTTATAAAAAATACTTGAATCTGTAACTTAATAAGACGATAAAAAATGAGGTTATATAGTTCACGATGACAGCCAAGATTTTCTAAGAGCAACTAGTTCTTCTATTTCATTTCAATTATTCATTATCACAGTGAGATTGAGGAATGTTGCTAATAAAATCAAAGTTGGATGCTCAAATGGGGAGAAGTGTTTCTGAGTATTATGTGAGGGAAGATTCAACGAGATGTTTATACTATTAAGAGAGACTGCGTATGGCTATGTATTAGTTTAGTCCTACATCACCTGCGAGACTCGATATACCCTATAATGATTATTATAAATAAATCAGAGTATGAGTCCTAGCACTTGACTTTTTTCTCTCCCAATCTCTCATGCAATATTAACATGGTATCGAAGCCACTCAAAAATTCCCCCTAAATCTCAAAATCCAAATCCCAACAATCCCCAAAAAATAAAAACAAACAAAAACAAAAAAACTCCATTGTTCATCTTCACTCCCTGACCCTTAGCCCTAACCCCAGCCACTCGTTGCACCGTCATCGCCCCAGCCACCATCGCTGCCGCCCCAACGCCATTGTCGTTGTCGTCCTCCGTCACCGTCGTCATCTTCGTCTTCGCCGTCATCCGCTGTCGTCGGCGTCACTCCTTCGCGCGATTGTTGCACCCGCCGTCCGAGGACCCCTTGCCAGCCTTCCCCTTCCCCTTAAACGAAAACCATTCTCAATTGAGAACAAATTAAGAACAAATAAACCCTAGGTATGAGAATTTGGGGCTGTCGAGGGTTCTGAAGATTTCTTCCTCGTCTTCATCACATTTCTTCCTCGTCTTCATCATGTTATCGTCGTCCTTATCTTCGTCATTGTCTGAGTTGAATTGAGCCGGATGGGTGTCACGTTTGGTCCATAGCTTAGTGGTAGAGCAAGTGACTGCAAATCAGTTGGGTCAATAGCTTAGTTGGGTTGTATTTGGGTTTGAATGAACACAACCCGCTTCATAAACACGACCCGATCCGCGCAGAAGAGTCGACCCGACTGAGGTGACCCGGTGCCAACCCGAGCGACTAAGTTGCCCCCTACAGTACAGTTTGGGTTTGATTTTCATTTTCAGGCCATATCTCAGCAGTTTGGAGCCCGATTCACACGATTCTCGAAGCGCTGGAATTGTGAAAGCTTGAGCTACATAGCTACAGTCTTCACAAGATTTTATTGCTTGATCATGTCTCGTACTCATGTTGACAATTTGGATGCCCAAGTTTCTGAGCAGGAGCTTGAAGATGAGTTTAAAACATATGAAGTTATAAGATGTATATGGGTTGCGAGAAAGACATCAGGCTATGCCTTTATCGACTTTGATGACCAAAGAGGTACTCAAGATGTAATTCGTGACTTGGATGGTAAACATAACTGGATGGTTGAGCTTTCCCATTACTATAGAGGTGGTGGTCACCATAGTGATCGTGATCGTGGTTCTGGAGAACTTGACTGTGACAACGACTATCATTGTAGTCGAACTCATCCCAGTGATCGCAAGAGTCCTGGTGAGCATCCTTATCTCTCTACCACTCTAGCTCAAACATGTACTCTTATATCATGTCTGAAATTGTCTGTCACATACTTGGGTTATAGATTCAGGAGCCACTGATCACATGGCTGAAAATCAAGATAATATGTTCTCTTTTACTCTTACCTTGTACGCTGACTCTATAGAAGCAGATGGTTCCACACAGTGATCCAGTGTATTGGTACTGTCGCTACCACCTCTACTCTTTCTTTATCGTCTGCTTTCTGTTTACCTCATTTTTCTTATAACTTATTATCATAAGTAATATTACCAAGGGTTTGAATTGTACAGTGACATTTTTCTGATGCATTGTGTATTTCAAAAGCTAGGGACGGGGAAGACAATTGGCACAGGATGTGAGCGCAACGGACTGTGTGAGCTAGAATTGATATTCGATCAGGTGGCCTGCATCAGCACTTCTTCAGCATTGCACTACAACTGTTGGTTAGGTCACCCTTCGCTACATACACAAAAACTTCTGATTTCTGATTCAGGCCAGATTTCATTCTTAGAATGTGGGTCTTGTCAGCTAGGGAGGCATCATCGTATGTCTTACCTTACTCAAGTCAATAAGAGGGCTAATAAGTCATTTGATTTAGTACATTCTGATGTATGAGATCCATGTCCACTACTTTCAAAACTGAGATTTATGTATTTTATGAATGAATATTCTCAAGTCACATGAATATATTTGCTAAAATCTTGATCTAAGATGTTTTTCACATTTAAGATCTTTTATTCAAAAATTAAGAATCAGTAGAATTCTAACATTAAAATTTTGGGATCTGATAATACTAAGAATATCTAGACAACTTTAGACAAGTTTTGGAATAAAATGAAATCTTACATCAAGCCTCTTGCGTTTACACTGCTCAAGGATGGCTAAACATAAGAATAGACACCTTCTTGACATTATTAGGATTCTTTTGTTCATAAACAGGTACCAAAAGCATTTGTGATGAAGTCATTTTAACTGCTTGTTACTTGATAAATCGACTGTCATCCTCTGTATTGCAACATAAAATCTCATATTTATCATGTACCTCGATGTTGATTTACATAAGATATTTGGATCTCTCTATTTTGTCTATAATCATAGTCATCATAAGACAACTTGATTCTAGGTCTCTTAAAAGAATTATTCTTGATTACTCTAGAACTCAGAAAGATTATAAATATTTTTATCCCTCTATAGGCCGATATATCTTGTCTGCAGATGTAATCTTTTTCGAGTCTAAACCAAAGATTTTCGCATCTCCTTCTTTTGCGCCAAAGGATAACTATGATTACATATTCTATTGGGAGACGTTACTCAATAGAGGTGAGTTCACATTTATAAATGTGAGTCATGTGACTAGTAAAGATACACTTCAGTTTCACGATCCGATTCTGGTTTATACAAGATGAACATCTCCTGTGTGCGCCGCCGCCACCCTGAGTACTAAGCCTGCACAAGTATCGAGTGAGATCGTCACCGCTCAATTATCCGGTAATTCTACTCTTGATGAACTTCACATTGCACTTCGAAAAGGCAAACATACTTGTACTCAGCATTCTCTTTTCAATTTTGTTTCTTATTCTCATTTATCATCTTCCTTTCGTTCATTTATTTTTTTGAACTCATACTCGGTTTTCAAGAATGTGTCAGAAGCACTGTCTATTCTAGGTTAGACTCAAGTGATGCAGGAGGAGATGACGACGTTAGAGCGGAATGAAACTTGAAAGTTGGTCACACTTCTACCGGGAAAGAAAGTCGTTAGGTGCAAATGTTGTCAAGTTAAACCCAGATGGATTTCTGACTCGCTTAAAGGCAAGATTGATTATCAAAGGTTACTCATATGTGTATGGACTGGATTATGTGGATATCATATCTCCAGACGCAAAGATGACATTTGTGTGGATCATAGTGTCATTACCATTGACTTATCACTGGCCACTTCATCAGTTGGACATCAAGAATGTATTTCCCAGTGGTATTCTTAATGAGGAGGTTTACATGGAGCAACCACTAAGCTTTATTGATCAAGGAGAGTATGCGAGAAGGTTTGCAGGTTAATGAAGTCACTCTACAGTCTGAAATAGTCTCCGAGATCCTAGTTTGGGCTCTTTGCATTAGTCATTCAGGAGGTTATTCTCTGTGCAGAGAAAGATCACTCTATATTTTGATGGATACATTATAAGAAGAGGATCATGCTAGTTGTGTATGTGGATATCACAGTAGATGACATGAAGGGGATTGATAGTCTGAAGAAATACTTGCAGAAGTACTTTCAGACCAAGGGTCTTGAATCCCTGAAGTACTTCTTAAGCATTGAGATGGTCAGGTCTAAGAAGGGCATTCTTTTGTCACAGAGAAAATATGTATGTGACTTGCTTTCGGAGGCTGGGCTGCTAGGATGTAGAAGTATTGATTCTCCGATGGATGTGAACACGAAGTTGTTACCATATCAGTGGGAGCTTTTTGCAAATATTGAGATGTCCATGAAATTGGTAAGGAAACTAAACTACCTGACAGTGACCAAACAGGCCATCACATTTACAGTCAGCGTAGTGCGTCAGTTTTTGTCAGCACTGAGAACTATCCACTTGGAGGTGGTAATGAGAATCTTGAGGTATCTGAAGAAAGCTCCAGGAAGAGGGCTTCTCTATTCAGATCATGAACACACTCGAGTAGCAGGCTTCTCCGATTGGGCAGGATATCCTTTTGATACAAGGTCGATCACAGGATATTATGTATTTTTTGGAAAAAATCTTGTATCATGGAAAAGAAAGAAACATATTATGGTCTCTCGGTCCAGTGCAGAGTCAGAGTACAGGGCAATGGCAAATATAATATTACAGTTGATCTAGAGCAGAGATTTATTGACCGAGATTGATTTTCCTCCGGAGTGTCCCATGAGACTATATCGCGATAACAAGACAGCAATACACATTGTTCAAAATGTCGTGTTCTATGAGAGAACCAAACACATTGAGGTTGATTGCCATATAATTCGTAAGAAACTTGAGAAAAATATCATTGTGGGCCGCTAACAAATGTTGATTATAAATGTTAAACTTATGATATTTTGGCTCACATAAGAGCAAGAAACATGAGAAATGACTGACGAATTAACTTAGAATTGCAACATTAGATATTTAAATCGCTACAGGGAGTATATATGTGAACCACTGAGAAGTATTTTTGACGCAAGCATTATTGTCCCCCAGTTAAATATTGCACTATGTCAGGGGATCTTATTCCTCTTAAAATTTATGAATTCACTATGCATATAAAACAATCATATTTAGATGTCATGTGAACTGCAAAAAAATGTTGAGGGAGTGAGATTGCACAAGGAAAAGAAGAAGGGTTTGTTGCTGGGTCCCAACACATTGAATTATACCATCAAGCACAGGTTCACATAATCTTCAAGTTCTTGTGCTTTGAATTCCGCCTCAGAAAATGCAATTTGTTTAACGATTTCTCAGAAACATCGCAACACTCACCCTGGGAACACATCCCAACAACTCAATTCTCAGAAATATAGTAGTACTTGTGAATTGGGCTGATGGATATTTGCATTTAGTTATTGTGTGTTTCTGTGGAGCGACCATGTAATTGGGCCTTAGTTACTGGTTCTTGCCAATAGCTCTTCATGAGTCTTCTGCCATTTGAGACTAGGAGGGGGCAAGACACAACCTAACCCCATATAGCAGAGAGCCAGTTTTTGCGACTGGAACCCATGACCTCCAGATCACAAAGGATTAACCTCACCTTTGCCAAGGCTCAACCTCTTATTACACATCATAAGCTACGGTTCATTTTCTTATTCAGAAGGATCCCAAACGCCATCCTATATCTTTCATCCTTCTTCTTCTCCCTTTTAACATCTTCAACTAGCAGCCAAGTTTTCAGGATGCTGAATTTTAGCCATCATGTTTGTAGGCAATCAGCTTTGAAAATCCAAGGCTTATCGGTTCTCAGTAATTAAGGCCTCAAGAATCTCTGTTTCCAAGCCAATGTGTATTCATCTAGTTAATGTCTCATAGTTTCAAACCCCCTTACAACCAAATAGAGGTTCTGTACCACTTCATGCAATAAACTATGTTATCTAACGTCAATTATTAAGATTATTAATATTTTGTACCATCAAGAAAAAGGAATGCATGGTAACCAGAGCTTCAACTGAGATAAAGTATAAGAAAATTTGCCAAATGATTTTACTGATGCCTAGAAGAATAATAAAATTGAAGTTACATAACAGAAACAACTTCTTTGGTCTAATTTCTATAGAGGGTCATAGGAGATAACTCTGAATCCATTTTTCAAAGGAGATGGGATCAAAGGGTAAGGACAGGTAAGAGCAAACAAACATAAAACTCTTCTCAAGGTGAGGGTTCATTGTGGAGGAATTTTGAGAAACTACAGGAGGTTAAAAAGCCAGCTGCTAAGCCATATGTATTGTACAATCTAAATTCAAGAAAAAACTGGGTAGAGAAAAGTAGAAAACAATAACTAGAAATGGGGTAGCAATACTAATGTCAGTTCGTACTTCAGCCAAAGTTGAGATCAACTGGATGAGTTGAACAGGCAACTTGAGTATAAAGGAAAAGCAATAAATGTTAGGAAGGGTCAAATAAATATTAGACAGAAATCATAATAACAAAATTTGTTGTTGAAAAGATAGGTGCCAGCTTGTTGCATAAAAACATCTCAAACTTTGAATCACATAACTACCACATTATACCACAAACTCCCTCAAGTACTTGTATTAGATTCCACTTTTGTCCTAAGGGCCGCTTGCCTAATGCACATATAGGTTGGGGGAGAAAAAACATAAATGATGTGGGACCCAACCCAATTGTCGATACCATTTGCGAGAAAAGTCACTTATTGTTAAGCGCAGGATGTAAGTGGAGATTGAAACACAATTTATGGACTTTTCCTATTGGGATTCAGAATCTTGGATGCTTTCAGACATTCAAAACAAATAAAAAAGATAGAAACCTGATTCAAATTTTTATCCCCTCATTGTTCTAAACCCTATTAGTTATAGATACATATGTCTATGTTAAATGATAAGGTACTGGGTTATTGGGTTTTACCCATTAACCACACCCAATTGTATGGTCTTTATATATTGTCTTCTTGACATCAATAATATTAATCAAGTAAGGGTTTATGATTTCAAACATGGTATCAGAGCGAAAAACCTAGCCGCCATTCTTTCTCTACCTCTCTTCTTCACCACACACCACACTACCTCACAAAAGCCTAACTGATTGCTCCAAAGGGCCTCTCCAAGCTCTGCCGCTGCTGTTGAATCCTTAAAGGGCATCTCAAGGCCCTGCCGTTGCTGTTCAAGGCCTCCAGAAGGCCTCGCCTTAGCCACCTGAACCTCCTGCATCTCTGTCCAGAGCCGTCGATCCCCTCTGCTGACATGTCCAGAGCCGTCAAGACCCCCTGAGCCATTCTCCAACATTGTTGTGGATTTCTATTCTGGTCCAGCGTCGTTGAGATCTTTTGAAAGTCCAGGAGGTATTCCGGAGCTGCACATGGTCAGATCTGGTCAAAATTGATCAGATCTCATCTATTCCTTGCTAAAAATTATTTTTTTCATGCTGATCTAGTTGTTTCATGCTTAAAAGTCTATTCCTTGGAAATGTTCTGGCTGTGAAATGTTCTGGCTGTCCATGTCTGTTTCTGCTAATTAAATCAATTATAATCTGATTAGTTGTTGTTGTTCTAGCTGCTTATTGGGTTTGTCGGACGCTACGAGTTCCTCCTCCACTCTGACCTCTTCACCTGCTGCTAAAATGTTTGATTCTAAAACTATTTTTGGGACTAGCTAAATGAGTCAAACTATTTGTTGGGGGCACAAGATTTCGGCATCTTTATTGGTGCTCTGAACAAATTGACTCATTTACTTAATCCTCCACCTGCTACTACTGACGAGACATGGATTTCTAGTGACTATTGTGTGATGATCTGGCTCCTCAACAGCCTAGAGGAGAAGATCAATTGTAGTGTCATATTCTTGACTACTGCAAAGGAAATGTGGGATACCCTAAAAGTGATGTATGAGAATGAGAAGAATCTTTCGAAGGTGTTTGAGACCTATGAGCCCCTGTTTAAGCTCAAGCAGGCAGATCGATCTATGCCTGAGTTCTATGGAGAACTCGATAGTCTGATAGATGAGTTGGAGATGCATCAGCTTATTGTTACTGATGCAGTGACACTGAGATCCACTAAAATCTCGCAGTGTCGTAGTTTCTATCTGGCTTGAGTCCCTCATTGAGACCACAGATGCAGGGTCAGATACCAAGAGAAATCAACTACTTTCTCCAAGTTATGTGTGCGTCTACCGGAGCTGACGTCTCCTGCACCATCTATTAAGCAGTCTGTCGTGATCTCAGGATGTGGCAGAGGTCGTAGCCGCGGCTGTGATTTTGGAGGAGGACGTAGCTCATTTGGAGGGGGACGTGTATCCTACGGTGGCAGACAAATTGGCCTTGATAAGGGGCTCTAACAATGTAAGCATTACAAGAAGAATAATCATATATCTGAGAAGTGCTGAGAGAAATTTAGTCACCTTGAATAGGCTCATTTGTCTGATACCGACTCTCCTACCCCTGGTGATGCTATTCATGCTTCTTCAACCACTCTCTCGGGTTCTACTGGCTTTTCCACTATGATACTATCACATGACAAGTATGATAAACTGCGTCGCCTCGAGTTCTCTTAGAACGGTCATTCAGTGACCCATGCATCCTCTTTAGGTATTACTGCCTATATTGTCTCTCCTCAAAAGCTTGAATGCTAGACTCAAGGGCCTCATCCCACATGACAAGTATTAAACAAAAATTTGTCTCGCTACATCTTTCAAATAATCTTTCTTTTGTTAATATTGCTGATGGTACAAAACTCCATGTACTCGGTAATGGATAATTCAGGCTACCCCATCTTTGACCCTTACTGAGATCCTATATGTCTCTAAATTTCCTGTTATCTTAATATCCATCAATAAGTTTACCAAGCAAAATAACTGCAAAATAACAATTTTCCCTTCCAATATTTTCTGAGATCTATCGACTGGGATGAGAATTGATTTGGGGCATGAGAGTGGAGATATGTACTACTTGGACGACAAAGTTTCCCCTACTGGCTTCATTACAGGTCAGCCTGATTATGCTCTACTCTGGCACTGGCGTCTAAGTCATCCTTTCGTGTAAAAACTTCGGCCTGTAGTTCCTGTTGAGTCTTCCATTTTCATTTTAGGATGTAAGTCATGTGAGTGGGGTAAACATCATTGTGCCACTTATCAGAGTCGAGTCAATAACCGCAATAGTTCTGCGTTTGAGTTAGTCAATTCAGATGTTTGGGGTCATTTGCCTTCAATTAAAGGCTTTAAATATTTTCTCATTTTTATTGATAACTTCTCTCGTATGACTTTGTTTTATTTGTTAAAAGAGAGATTTGAAGTTTCTGGTGTTATTGAACTTTTCTTCAATGAAATAAAAAATCAATTTTCTACTTCTATTCGTGTTCTTCATATTGAAAATGCTTTTGAATATGTGAAAAATGATGTATTTGTTTTTTGTTCTAAGAATGAGAATATTCATCAAACTTCTTACTCTCACACATCCCAATAGAATGGTGTTACTGAACGCAAGCATAGACACATCTTAGATGTTGCTAGAACCATACTGACATATGAATGTTTCAAAAAAATTGTGGTCTTTACAATATTAAGTGTTTATCATCTGATTAATAGGGTGTCTTCATTTGTTCTTAATGATGAAGTTTCATTTTTCTGTCTTTATCCTAACAAAAATATCTTTTTCATTACTAGTGTTTTTATTGTACGTGTTTTGTTCAGGACTTGTAGCCTCATTTGGATAAAGTGTCTCCTCGGTCCGTCAAATGTATCTTTGTTGGGTATTCTAAAGCACAGAAAGGATACTGACGCTATATTCCTTCACACAGGAAGTATTTTGTGTCAGCAAATGTCACATTCTTTGAATTCATTCCATACTTCTCTCCACAAGGTTCAATTACTTCATCAAAGTCTGTCCCTCTTCCACTGTATGTTCCGTTGTCTACAGCTGCTCATGTTCTTCGTGTCTCTTCGCCAGTGTCACCGACAGACACTACAGAGCCACTTGCATCGAAGCGTCTTCGAGATTTTAGATATGTCTACACTCACTGGCAAAAAATTCCTGCCTCTAAATCAATTCCGACTGAAGTGGAAGATCATTCTCATCAGCCATCAGCACTTATCTTGACGTTTCTATTGCCCTTCGCAAAGATGAACGGTCTTGTACTGATCATCTTATTTTCTATTTCGTTTTTTATGATCGTCTTAATTCTTCTTTTCGCTAGTTTACCCTGTCTTTATCTTCTATATCCATACCCAGGTCATACAAGGAGGCTATATTGGCACCTGCCTGGAAGCAGGTCATAGATGAGTAGATTGATGCTCTTGTTCCTCGAGAAACTTGGAAGTTGGTCTCTGCACCCACATATGTGATTGTTATGGGTTATCGTTGGGTCTATACTTTGAAGTATCCCAGATGGTTTGGTGGATCGTTATAAGGCTAGACTTATTGCTGAAAGTTATACTCGTACCTATGGCGTGAATTACTTTGAGACCTTTCCATCAGTTGCTCGATTGAACTCCATTCGGATTCTATTTTCTATTATTGTCAACGTGTCGTGGCCCTTGTTCCAAGAATCCAATTGGATCTCAAGAATGCCTTCTTGTATGGTGATTTGAAAGAGGATGTATATCTGGAGCAACCTATAGGGTATGTTGCTAAGGAGAGAATAATGTCATCTCAAAAAGGCAATATATGGACTCAAGCAGATCCCACAGCCATGATTTGAGAAGTTTGTTTCACCATCTTTGGCATTGACTTTTATTGTCGTCACTTAGATCATTGTCTTTATTCGACATAATAAGTCTGGCTTAGTAATTCTGACAGTGCACGTTGATATTTTGCTGACTAAGAGTGATTCAGCTGGCCTAATGAAAACAAAAGAGGATCTTAAACGTCATTTTGTGACCAAGAACATGAGATGAGTAAGCCTAAATACTTTCTGCGGATCGAGGTTGCATATTAAAAACATAGTGTACTTCTCTCTTAGGAGCCGTTTGTTTCGCGTAGAAGTCCATAAATCGTAAATGACTTACAACCTAGTTGAAAAACACCTAGAGGGGGGTGAATAGGTGTTATTGCTAATCTAACAATCTTTTTAAAACTAAGTATGATGAATGATACAACGATCTCTCAAAACAAGACTAAGAGCCGAATACCCCGTGAGAGGTTCTGAACTCCTTCCTCCCAATTCCCCTTGAATGGGTTAGAGGTGCGCAATGCAACCTTGTTGTATGAGAATTGATCGAACAAAGCAAAGTATGATGGATGAATAGTAAGATGCACACAATATATCACAAGTATCACAAGCAAGTAATAGAAAGCAATATAGTGCAAAAGAAATTTAAAGTAAGAATGGACACAAGGCAATCGCAAACACAAGATATTTGTTTCGAGGTTCGAGCCACCGCTCTACTCCCCGCCTTCACCTCCGTGAAGGGTTTCCACTATCCACCGAGGACGCCTTACAATGGTCTACCGAAGACCGAGCACCGAGATCTCCAAGTACAATAACCTCTACCGAAGAGGTGTCTCCACAAGAACAAGAAGAGGAACAAGAACAAGAGTGATCACAACAAGATCACCAAACTCTTTTACAACACTCTCACTCTTTTTACAACTTCACTATAGAATGAGTAAGGGATTTTTGGCTCTATGAAGTGTAGTGAGAAAAACTCAGTTGTAGAGATGATTTTTGCAAGGGAACACAACTGAAAACTAGCTCAAGAAAGAATTAGAAATGGAGAGCTTAAACACTTTTCTTTTCTCTTTTGAAAACTTTGAAAACTTGATGATTTTTCTCTTAGTTTTTGGTAAGAGAGTCTTCTCCTCTATTTATAGGGAGAAATATAGGTTTAAAACAATTTATTTAGAGCTTATTTGCTCTGAAAAAGAACTGAAAAACCCTGTAAAAGTCTGCCAAAAAACAGATCAAAAAACAGATTTCAGAATTGCACAAAAGAGGAAAGAGCCGTTGGGCAGCAGCAGGCTTGGCGGTCGACCGGGCCGGTCGACCGCCAGCTCAGCTGGTCAAAGAGCCGTTGGCTCGGGTCTTCTGGCGGTCGACCGGCCGGTCGACCCAGAAAACCCGAGAACAAACCAGCTCTCAGTCTTCCTCTAGCGGTCGACCGGACGGTCGACCCAGAAAACCCGAGAGCACTCTTGCTCTCAGACGGTCGACCGCTCGGTCGACCGTAGGACGTGCACAGACGTGCACGTCCAGGCACAGTGGCCGGTCGACCGGGCCGTCGGCCGGTCAGCCTGAAACAGGAAAACAATGTATTTTTATTTTTGACTTTGAAAAATTTTGCAAAATAATTTTTGACTTTAAGGAAACTTAAGTAATATGCTAGTAGGGGTAAATAAACAAGATCTAAACATGGTATTTATTTTTGTAAAATATAGAGTCATGTAAATATATTTTAAGGCATGAAACCTAATTTAAAACATGAAAACTTAAATACAAAACACACATTTTAACAAAACTAATTTGTGTGTGTGTATCCTAGAGCCAATATCCAACACTCAAACTTTAACATTCTATTCTTACATTGGTTCTAAGTACTACAAGCTCTTCAAGGGGGCTTTTCACCATCAAGGTCTTCAACACTTGAGTCTTGAGCCCACTTTGAGTTGACTTGAGTTCAAAACACTTTCTTTTAGGGTGTAAACCTTTTAGTAGAGTTAGAACCCTGAAACACACTTAAACAATAAGCAATATTAGTACAAATAACTAATATGTTTTGTAATCATCAAAACACACTAAACAAGGGTGATTGTAACCTTGGGCCAACAATCTCCCCCTTTTTGATGATGACAAAACATATAGGTTATTTAAACA
The DNA here is from genome assembly GCA_038442645.1 of Agave tequilana. NCBI lineage: Eukaryota > Viridiplantae > Streptophyta > Magnoliopsida > Asparagales > Asparagaceae > Agave > Agave tequilana. The sequence continues at coordinate 21,949 of JAVJIF010031683.1, forward strand.
AAAATGGAAGAAGAGCATGGAAAGCTCCCCCTCAAATAATGCTATGTATCAAGAAATGTCAATGAAGAGCTAAATACATAAGGCATTGAAAACACATAGTTTTGTCAAAAACTCAAATGCAAAACATATAGTTTTATCTAAAACTCAAATGCATATCAAACACTCAAAATTCAAATGCATCTACACAATAAACAACCAACATAATCAAACAAACTCATACTTTTTCTCCCCCTTTTTGTCATGCATCAAAAAGGGTTAAACAAACAAAATAGAAGAAATTTTTCTTTAAGAATCCATAATGCAAACATTCAACTCACCACAAATAAATGAAAATCTAGCATAATCTAGAGGTTTAGTAAAAATATCGGCAAGTTGAAAATCGGTAGAAACATAATCAATATCAATATCACCTTTCTCATAATGATCTCTAAGAAAGTGATACCTAATGTCAATGTGTTTGGTTTTACTATGTTGATTTGCATTCTTTGTCATGTGAATAGTACTAGTATTATCACAAAATATTTTAACATGATCAAAGTGTAAATTATAGTCAAGGAGAGTATGTTTCATCCAAAGAACTTGTGCACAACAAGCTCCGGCTGCAACATACTCCGCCTCGGCGGTTGAAAGGGCTACCGAATTTTGCTTTTTGGAAGACCAAGATACAAGACAATTACCTAGGAATTGACATGTTCCACTTGTGCTCTTCCTATCTACCCTACAACCCGCATAGTCGGCATCCGAAAAACTCTTCATATCAAATAGTCCGGTTTTCGGATACCACAAACCCATTTCAATAGTGCCCTTAAGGTATCTAATTATGCGTTTAACCGCAATTATATGAGATTCTTTAGGACAAGATTGAAAACGTGCACAAAGACAAACGGAAAACATGATATCCGGCCTACTAGCCGTTAAATAAAGCAAGCTACCTATCATGCTACGATATAATTTAATGTCTACACTTTTACCTTGTTCATCCTTATCAAGCTTGGTAGTTGTTGCCATGGGAGTTTTGCTCACTTTAGATCCTTCAAGCCCGAACCTTTTGATGAGTTCCTTTGTGTACTTGGCTTGATTGATGAAGATCCCATCCGTCCTTTGCTTGATTTGGAGTCCAAGGAAATAGTTGAGCTCCCTCATCATAGACATTTCAAATTCATCCTTCATGCATGATTCAAAAGCTTGGCAAAGAGATTCATTAGTAGAACCAAAAATAATGTCATCAACATAAATTTGCACAATAAGAATATCTTTTTCTACATGTTTTGTAAACAAAGTTGTGTCAATTTTACCTTTCTTAAAACCATTTGAAATCAAAAATGAAGAAAGTCTTTCATACCAAGCCCTAGGGGCTTGTTTTAAACCATAAAGAGCTTTATCTAATTTAAACACAAAATCCGGATGTGTAGGATCAACAAACCCGGGGGTTGTTCAACATACACCTCCTCTTCAATAAAACCATTTAGAAAAGCACTTTTAACATCCATTTGAAATAATTTAAAATCTTTATATGAGACAAATGCTAGTGTCATCCGTATGGCTTAAAGCCGTGCTACGGGTGCAAAGGTTTCTTCAAAATCGATTCCTTCGATTTGAGTGTAACCTTAGGCAACTAACCTAACTTTATTCCTAACAACGTTACCCGATTCATCCAACTTGTTCTTAAAGATCCACTTAGTACCAATTGTTGGTCTATCGTGGGGCCTAGGAACAAGGTGCCAAACTTGGTTGCGCTCAAATTGATTGAGCTCCTCTTGCATGGCTAGCAACCAATATGAATCGGCCTCGGCTTCGAGGACGTTCTTGGGTTCAACATGAGAAATAAATGCATAATGTCCACAATAATCATGAAGTTTAGAGCGAGTGGTTACCCCTTTTGATACTTCACCTATGACGAGGTCCTTGGGATGATGAGGATTGTATCTCCAACCCTTTGGAAGTTGTTGAGTAGGCTCCACTTCATTTGTTTGATTTTCATTTCCTTGAGCCTCTTCTACTTTAGCTTCACTTCCTTCATCATCCTTTGGCTTGTCTCCCATAGTAGTAGTATCCTCCAAGGTCACTTTCTCCAAGCCTTCATCCAAAGCATCTATTTCTACAACATTCTTAACAAACAAGTTAGATTCTTCAAACTTAACATGTATAGATTCCTCAACAGTCAAAGATGATTTATTGAAGATTCTATAAGCCTTACTTGTATTAGAATACCCAACAAAAATTGCCTCATAAGCTTTAGCATCAAATTTTCCTAAATTATCTTTTGTATTTAAAACAAAACATTTGCATCCAAAAACTTTGAAATATGAAACATTTGGTTTTCTAGAAAAGTACATTTCAAAAGAAGTCTTTGAAGTATTTTTACACAAGAAAACACGATTTGATATATAGCATGATGTATTTACGGCCTCGGCCCACAAATAATGTGGTAGACCATATTCACTTAGCATTGTCCTAGCCATCTCTTGTAAAATTCGATTTTTCCGTTCAACTACTCCATTTTGTTGTGGAGTTCTAGGACAAGAAAGTTCATGCTTAATTCCATGTTCTTCACAAAAAGTGGTAAAGGGTTGGTTAATGAATTCACCTCCTCTATCACTTCTTATTCTTAAAATCGAAACATCTTTTTCTTTTTCAACTCTTTTCTTAAAAGTTTGAAAATACGAAAATGCTTGATTTTTGTGTTCAAGAAAGAAAACCCAAGTAAAACGTGAAAAATCATCAACTAAAACAAATGCAAATCTATTCCCACTTAGACTTTTGGTTTGTGTAGGGCCAAATAGATCCATATGGATTAACTCCAAAGGACGTGATGTCATGATATCCTTAATTGACTTGAAAGAAGACTTAGTTTGTTTCCCAAATTGACATGCGTCACAAACTCGGTCCTTTTTAAAACTCAAACAAGGAATACCTTTCACCATTTCCTTTGTGTTTAACCTAGATATGTGGTCAAATGAAATATGGCATAATCTTCTATGCCACAACCAAGAGTCGTCATCGAGGGCTTTTAAACAAGTAATATTACAAGACATATTAGACATATCTATCATATAAACATTACTTTCACGAAAACCGGAAAACACACAAGTATTAGAAATTCTATCAATTACTTTACAAGCTATATGATCAAAAACAACATCAAAACCTTTATCACAAAGTTGACTAACACTCAAGAGGTTATGTTTGAGTCCATCAACTAAAACTACATTTTCAATTAAAGGGGATGTGCCGAGTTTTACATTACCAATACCGATGATTTTACCCTTGGCATCATCTCCGAAGGTGACGGTGCCACCTTCATGGTATCTTGATAGGGTTGCAAAGTTGTTGATGTCCCAAGTCATGTGCCTTGAGCAACCACTATCAAGATACCACAATCCTCTACGTCGTTGGGCTTTGGAAGGTACCTATATCATTTAACAAAATTGTTGACTTTGGTACCCAAACTTTCTTGGGTCCTTGAAAGTTAGTGTTTCGAACCCATACATTATGATAAGATGCACTTAGTCTATCATAGCAAAAATTGGCCAAGTGTCCTTTCCGCCCACAATGTGAACATGAGAACACTCTTCCATACATGAAGGCATGATGAGTGTGTGAAGTGTGAGCATGCTTTGGGGGTTTGCCACGATGTAAAGGTTGTGTGGTATGAACATGAGCATGAGCATGGTGAACATTTTTCTTAGGGGCTTGTTTCTTAGGAAACATAGCCTCTATCTTCTTCTTATCAAACTCACAATTTTTCAAAACAATTCCTAATGAGTATTCTTTCTTTAAGCATGGTAATCTTATTAGAATCAACTAGTGGGGACTTGCCTTTACAAGAAATCTTATACTTGTCAAAATCTTTTTGAGTGGAAACAAGAGTGGAAAGTAATTCATCTTTTTCTTTAGAAATAATAAAGACTTGAAGATTAAGAGATTCATTTTCCTTTTTCATTTTTAAATACTTTTTCTTTAGGGAATCATAATTATGTGATAATTCTACAAAAGCTTCTCCTAGTTCATCCATGGAAAGTTCATCATTAGGAGAAGTGGAAGGGGTTACCTTGCTTGTGCTTTCATTAGCCATGAAGCACATGTTGGCGGTATCAATCTCCTCCTCGGATTCGCTCTCGGAATCCCATGTAGCTTTCATTGCCTTCTTCTTGTGAGGCTTCTTTGAGGTGGAGGGCTTCACTTTATCCGGACACTCCGCCACTATGTGTCCCGGTCTTTGGCAATTAAAGCAAATGATCTTTCTTTCTTCTTTGCCTCCTTGCCATCTCTTCCTTCTTTGAAATTTAGCCTTGTTGTACATCCTCCGGACGTTCTTCACAAGAAGTGAGAGCTCTTCGTCATCTTCTTCTTCATCGTCTTCGTCGGAGTGTGTGGATTGACTTTTGAAGGCTATTGTCTTCTTCTTGGAAGGAGCCATGTCCTCCCTCACTTTCCTCTCCATCTCATGGGTTTTGAGGTTCCCAATGAGACCAATTAGCTCCATCTCCTCCTTGTCATTGAGTTCCTTCAAGGTTGTTGCTTTTACTTCCCATGAAGGAGGAAGAGCCCGGATGATCTTTCTTACTCTTTGATCGTTGTCGATAGCATCACCTAGAGAAGAAAGTCCATTAGTGATCTTTGTAAATCTTGTAACCATATCATCTATGGTTTCATTTTCTTGCATGCAAAAATTCTCATATTGGGACCGAAGAAGGTCAATCTTAGCCCTCTTCACTTGTGAGGTCCCTTCATGTGTAACTAGCAAATGTGTCCAAATTTCATATGCGGACTTGCAATGAATAACTCTAGCTATGTCATCATCATTAAGGGCTTGAAGTAGTGCATAGTGAGCCCTAGCATTGGCATCAAATTCTTTGGTCTCTATTTCGGACCAAGTGGATTCATCACCGGGGGGTGCACTAAAGGGTTTGGTCACGGCCTTTGCAACTCGACTACCTAGAGATTGCAAGAAAACGGTCATCTTAACTTTCCATATGGGAAAGTTAAGTCCATCAAACTTAGGAGGGGTTTTAATTCCATCGGCCATTTTTACTAAGTGAATATGAATGAAATGATTAGCAAAATTAGGATCTCTCTAAGGTTGTTAAGCCAAATCCTAGAGTCCAAGCTCTGATACCAATTGAAAAACACCTAGAGGGGGGGTGAATAGGTGTTATTGCTAATCTAACAATCTTTTTAAAACTAAGTATGATGAATGATACAACGATCTCTCAAAATAAGACTAAGAGCCGAATACCCCGTGAGAGGTTCTGAACTCCTTCCTCCCAATTCCCCTTGAATGGGTTAGAGGTGCGCAATGTAACCTTGTTGTATGAGAATTGATCGAACAAAGCAAAGTATGATGGATGAATAGTAAGATGCACACAATATATCACAAGTATCACAAGCAAGAAATAGAAAGCAATATAGTGCAAAAGAAATTTAAAGCAAGAATGGACACAAGGCAATCGCAAACACAAGATATTTGTTTCGAGGTTCGAGCCACCGCTCTACTCCCCGCCTTCACCTCCGTGAAGGGTTTCCACTATCCACCGAGGACGCCTTACAATGGTCTACCGAAGACCCGAGCACCGAGCTCTCCAAGTACAATAACCTCTACCGAAGAGGTGTCTCCACAAGAACAAGAAGAGGAACAAGAACAAGAGTGATCACAACAAGATCACCAAACTCTTTTACAACACTCTCACTCTTTTTACAACTTCACTATAGAATGAGTAAGGGATTTTTGGCTCTATGAAGTGTAGTGAGAAAAACTCAGTTGTAGAGATGATTTTTGCAAGGGAACACAACTGAAAACTAGCTCAAGAAAGAATTGGAAATGGAGAGCTTAAACACTTTTCTTTTCTCTTTTGAAAACTTTGAAAACTTGATGATTTTTCTCTTAGTTTTTGGTAAGAGAGTCTTCTCCTCTATTTATAGGGAGAAATATAGGTTTAAAACAATTTATTTAGAGCTTATTTGCTCTGAAAAAGAACTGAAAAACCCTGTAAAAGTCTGCCAAAAAACAGATCAAAAAACAGATTTCAGAATTGCACAAAAGAGGAAAGAGCCGTTGGGCAGCAGCAGGCTTGGCGGTCGACCGGGCCGGTCGACCGCCAGCTCAGCTGGTCAAAGAGCCGTTGGCTCGGGTCTTCTGGCGGTCGACCGGCCGGTCGACCCAGAAAACCCGAGAACAAACCAGCTCTCAGTCTTCCTCTAGCGGTCGACCGGACGGTCGACCCAGAAAACCTGAGAGCACTCCTGCTCTCAGACGGTCGACCGCTCGGTCGACCGTAGGACGTGCACAGACGTGCACGTCCAGGCACAGTGGCCGGTCGACCGGGCCGGTCGGCCGGTCAGCCTGAAACAGGAAAACAATGTATTTTTATTTTTGACTTTGAAAAATTTTGCAAAATAATTTTTGACTTTAAGGAAACTTAAGTAATATGCTAGTAGGGGTAAATAAACAAGATCTAAACATGGTATTTATTTTTGTAAAATATAGAGTCATGTAAATATATTTTTAAGGCATGAAACCTAATTTAAAACATGAAAACTTAAATACAAAACACACATTTTAACAAAACCAATTTGTGTGTGTATCCTAGAGCCAATATCCAACACTCAAACTTTAACATTCTATTCTTACATTGGTTCTAAGTACTACAAGCTCTTCAAGGGGGCTTTTCACCATCAAGGTCTTCAACACTTGAGTCTTGAGCCCACTTTGAGTTGACTTGAGTCCAAAACACTTTCTTTTAGGGTGTAAACCTTTTAGTAGAGTTAGAACCCTGAAACACACTTAAACAATAAACAATATTAGTACAAATAACTAATATGTTTTGTAATCATCAAAACACACTAAACAAGGGTGATTGTAACCTTGGGCCAACACTAGTTACAACTATGGCGTTTGTTTGGATCGTAATTCGTAAAAAGCTTACACAATCCAATTATCACTCACTTGCAACCCAATTACCACTCACTTACAGCCCGGTTACAGTTAATTTTGTGGTCATGCAAATTTGTATTATTTTTTTATGTTAATATTAATTTTTTTAATATTTAACATTTTTAATATTTATTTACAATATTAAAACTTTTTAAATCACCAAATAGTTAATTTTGTGGTCAACTTTTTCACTTACGACTTACACATTACGACAACCAAACATCGTAAAACACAATACACTTTTCCACTTACAACTTTATATTAACAACCAACACCATAAAACTTACATGCATGTAACTCATTTACAACTGTAAAGAACTTTACTAATTACGACTTACGAATTACGGCCAGTTACGACAACCAAACAGGCCCTTAACTGAAGTATGCTCTGGATCTTCTGAAAAGATACAGGCTTTTGGGGGTGCAAACCTGTTAGTACCCTAATGGAAGCCAACTTAGACTTGCGATTTGATGGTTGTCCCGCTCTTGGTGATCCAAGAAGGTATAGAAGATAAATTGAAATTTTGATCTATCTCACAGTTACTAGGCGACATATAACCTTTACTGTTGGGGTGCTAAGTAAATTCATGCATCAGCCCAGAGAGGTTCATTGGACATCTGCACTAAGAATTCTGGCTTATATCAAAAACTCTCTAGAAAAAAGTCTGTTTACAAGAAATATGTGCATGTATGCATGTTTGGGTACTTTGATTCTGGTTATGCTAGTGATAAAGGGGATAAAAAGTCTACCACTAGATATTGCATCTTCATTGAAGAAAACATCGTGACTTGGAGGAGCAAGAAACAAAATATGATATCTCGATCTAGCGTAGAGGCCAAATATAGAGCTATGGCTTATACTGCTTGTGAGATGATGTGGTTAAAGAATCTAATGATGGAGCTTGATTTTAGACAGTCTGTACTTATGTCTATACATTGTGATAATCAGTTTGCTATCTATTTGCCCAAAACCTTGTGCTTCATGAGAGAACTAAGTACATTGAGGTTTTGTGTCATCTGGTCAGAGATGCTTAGACTAAGAAGGTGATTTCTCTCTCATTCACCCATCATCAAAGCAACTGACTAATGTTCTTACCAAAGCTACTTCATCAAAGGTGTTTTCTAGCTTATGTAGCACGCGGAGCATGACAAATATCTATGCTCCAAGCTTGAGGTACAGTGTTAAATAATGAGGTATTGGGTTATTAGTTTTTACCCATTAACCATACCCAATTGTATGGACTATATATATTGTATTCGTGACATCAATAATATTGATCAATTAAAGGTTAATGAATTCCAACAGTCTATATCTACACTTATGCAATCTTTGTGTGATTCCATTCCCAAATTTAAAATTAAAAGGGATTTCTTTTCTTATTCATCCAACAGTAAATATATTAAAACACATCATCTGGAGTTCTTTAGATTAAGTCTAAAACAAGAGTTAACATAATTAAGTATTTAAATTGAAATAATATTTAATTACTATTGAGAATATGATAGATATGTAAAAAAAATCAATTTATATGTGAATTAATGCTGAGCATTGTAGTAACAATAAAATTTGTACCAAAATACAGAAGAAAGAAATATGTTGATTTTTCTTTGTTCTATGAGTGAAATTTAAAAGTGCAAACCCATAGTTTTACATTTATACCTAAGAACAGCCATGCCTTCTCTTCAGTTTATATAGAGTGTTTATTAAGCAACCGTGGAGAATGTAAAATGAACCAGATATTTCAATACAAAAAAACTTATAGCAATATGAATATGATCAACCTATAAATATATCAAATTGTACAATTAGTAAAGAAGAAAACGTCCACAGTGACAAGAAACTTACGAAGGACAATCCACCATACGATTTTAACAACTCGATCATGCTGTGTTTTTTAGCCCCTTCAGCATCAGCTAGCGGCTGCCATGGGTAAAGTTAAATAAGCAGAAAAATTGCAGCTAGCACGTTACTTCATAATCTAACACATGAAATCTCTGTTAGAGAACTGAACCAAGCATAAGGTAAACGGAACCTCTAACATACATGACATACCGAAAGATAATCATAAGCTATGTAACTAAGAGAAGTGTGAAAATAATATATGGTTAATATAAGGCCACATATGATTTGTAGTGATTATTTGCTCTCAAAGAAGTTGCGTCAATGTAAATGTGTTTGTATTTAGACGTTAGACATCGGACAAAATAAAATCTGGAGCAGTTCCCACTCTACTCCTTTTTCGGCTTTGTTTTGGTTAGGCTTGCATGATAATGTTGGTATGGGCCCAAACCCTGGTGTTGTGCCTCATGGCCAAGGATGCCTCACTATGATGTACTAGACTTGGCCAGAAGGCCCAAAACAACCTTAGCTGGACTCTGATGGGAAGAACATAGAATTCAGAGTAAATTAAGAGAACATGCTACAATGTGGAAGCTTTTCCTTATTGAAAGTTCTAGTCAAAAAAAACCTCCAGACAATGTGTGAATGTGGTTTGAGATAGTGTTACTTTGAAGTTTGACGGGGTGGCAAGTTTCCCAGTGTGGGGGGAAATTCCAAAAGTTGACGAAGAAAAACAGATAAACTTTATATTTGTATGCAAATATGTGTAAATAGACATGTCTCTACTTAATAACATGTTTAAGGATCCCATTCATAGGTTCATAAAACTGATTCAGATGTTTAGTGTTCACAATCTAGATTTCATATCTTCCATTAAAGCAGAAACAATAAACCAGACGGTAAACATCATTTTAGTTTGATGATTCAATATATCTTGATAGTTCCATTAAAAGAAGAACAAATTGGAAAAATAGAACTTGAAACTTGAAGTGCACAGGTACTAGTGGAATTTTAATAGACAATAGGTGCCCCAACCTTCTATTCGGCTTTTTTTTTTTTTGGGCGGCGGGAGATGGGGTGTGGGGGCGGCAAAAAAGGAGATACAAGTGAGGTACCATATCACTGAGGAGATGGTGGTTGTGACTAGCTGAGGAAAAAAAAAAAGTGGGTCTAAATTTTCTTACTGTTAGGGTTTTAGTTTAAAAAAAAAGATGAAGAAGTTGGAGGAAGAAGAAGAAAGAGGAGTCTTTGAATTTCAATTAACAGATAACGTGTCCAAATTTAGACATATGCAAATCACATGGGAATATTCTGTTGGAATCTTTAATGTAAGGCTACCGGAACTAGAAGGTAGCAAGTTGTAAAGAAAGAAACTCAAGGTTTTCATTTGTCGAAAAATTCAGAACAGGGCATTTGTGTAAAGTGGGTGAAACTTTAGGGTATTTATCCCGCATTTTAACCTAAAGGTATCTTTCTTAACAGATCTAAATAGGCAAACTTTGAAATCCATTCTTTAATAAAACATTCTCTAAAGATCAAAGACTCAAATACAATATTATGTAAGGATAAACAAACAAACAACTTTTAACTCTGAACTTGAGCAACCAAAAATTGCATAAATAAAAGTTAACAGAAATGTGCTGTATATTTGTAGACATCCGAAGGTGATAACAATCTAAACATATAAATAAAAAAAAAATCTACTCTATAAGAAATAGTTAAACCCCCACTTTGAGTTGCCAATATGTGAATCCAGTCAAAGAGATCCTTGAAATGGATATCTTTCTTGCAGGGTCCTAATAAATAAAAAAATTATAGTCTACCCAACAAAGCTTTTACAAGATGAATTTCCCTCAGATCCAATCAAGGTGAAACCTCCACTATTAGAACCCTGTTTTAAATATCGTTCGAGTCGACCGAGATATCGTCTGATATCTCCTTTTTTGCTTGCTGCTGATACGATATGGGGAAATCGTTCGCCATATCGTTTGCAGCAAAAAACGGCCGATATTTGAAATATCGGCCGATAAATTGCCCGATATCGGCCGATATATCGCCCGATATGAAATAACTTATTTATTGCACGACTGCGTGCAAATGTGCATTGCTTTTTATTGTCTTTGCATGCATATTACATCATTCTTATTAGGTAGATGATATCTATGACACTAAATCAATTTTTAGTTATCAATATTTTATTATATATAGTGTCCGATATGAGCGCCCGATATGCGCGCGTATCCCCGATATCTCCCCCGATATCCGATATCCGATATGAATAACCCCCATCCGATACGATCCCGATATCCGATATTTAGAACCTTGATTAGAACCTATAAGGGCTTGATTTGTAGAGACAGAGGAGGAAGATAGGTTACAAGATTAGAGAGGGATAATCCTTTTTCTTCAGCCTCACCTCTATTTATACTCAACTATTGATGTTATCAAGCCCTGGTAGGATTAATTCTCCTCAGATCTCACCCAGATAGAATTGTGACAATTAAGTCTCCTTGTGAGAATAGAATCGTAAAACGTTTCAGCGACCCTTAATGGGTCACGAACCTAGATAAGCTTTATGGTTGTTGGGTCTAACCCAATAACCCATTAGCTTAATATCATATGTTAACGCTAAAGGACTCAATTAATGCAACAAACTTGAAATAGTTGGAACTGGTTTGCTAACAAATCTTTAGTCATTGTCTAGATTAGGCTGAAATAAAATCTAACTAATTATTTGGTCAAACTCATCTTACAACAACATAATAAACAATTAGATAAAGTCATTGCAAATCAAATTGACTCCCCTTCTGAAATTGCTACTCATTTATTCACTTACTGACACATCATATTGATCTTAGAAAATCGTGGTTCACAGTCGCGGTCTCGGCCGCCGACTCGGCGGGCGCTGAGACGGATCGGTCTCGGTGACTCGGATCGGTATCGGCCGATACGCGCAAAACGCTACATAGAAAGCTAAAAAATTCTGAAAAAATCACGATAAATCTTAAAAAAATGTAGACATCCATATTCATGTATCACATGTCCAAAATATATCACCTAGCACACTAAACATAAAGCGAAAATATAAATACACGCGTCGTCGGTAGAAGCATATCAAAATACATGCACAATATAGTAAATTGAACAAACTACATTCAAAAATACATGCTAATGTAGTTATTTCCATATTGAATTGCGATGAGGCACAAAATTATCATCATAATGCCGAATCGACCGAGTCAATTCCGATTCTCGGCCTAGTCAGGCTCCTCTGAGTTGAGTCGACCGACTCGTGACTCGGACTCGTCTCGGAGTGGGCCGAGACGGATACGACTCGGCCGACTCGGCCGAGTCTTTGAACCATGTAGAAAATGGCAGTCAGTGTCCAACCCATAGTCGACCGCTACCCTTCATTAAATATTAGTACATTTGGGCTCTTGCATATCAATTTGTAATTATACCTTGCCCGAAACTTAAATCTGGCTGATATTACCAATTATATATTATTGAGTTTTCATCCAATATATTGGTTAGTAGATTCTTTGTTGAGAATCTCATAAAATCAAATTAGTGTTAAAACTCCACCAACTTGGTACTTACCATAGTAGTGGTTTGGCAATTCACCGCATTGAATTGATAAATCGAAGTGCATTTAGTCAATACGAGACCTAACCGAGATCTCTAAGTATGATTAAAAATGCATCCCATATAAAAAAAACTTGTCTTCCCTTGATACTGACAGTATTATTGTTTCATGTTACAAGTTTTTCACAGTTAACTTGATAACGAATTCCTAATGCACCTAATGCATTAGTACAAGATTTCCTATCATGAGATTCATAATACTTGTTGAACCACTACATGCCATAGAAATTAATCTATTAAACTCTCCAAGGTTAATTTAGTTATGACATTATTTAATATGTAAGGATATTAAATATAATCTCCCGCAATTTCATCTTAATGGTTGCAAGATACTTATAAATGCATCAAATGGATATTGATATCTCATATCCAATTAATTCTCATAATAAATTCAAACAAACCCATTGTTGTGCACATTAGATTATTGTATTGATAATCACTAAGAAATGAAATGTATCACATACAGTTTTCTTATGGTTATATTTGGACATAAACCAATCATATAGAAGCAATATGCACATGTTTCTTTATGATTTTTCAAGGATACCCATCTCTCTTCGAGATTCCATCTTATTTGATTCTAGGTTTTTCTTTGCACATGTGGGGACAACCCCATATCCTCATATGCAGTAGATTAAGCTTGTGTCTAGACCACAACTCATAAAGTATGATATCGCTGCCTTGTTGGGTACTCTATTTAGAGTATATAAATTGCCAACTCATATACAAATGATAGTATAATTGCGTATGACTAAGCCAAATTGATGATTGGGCTTGATATGAGTCAAACCAAATAATTAATTAGTTCCCAGCTCAACCTAACCTAAATGAATAGCTAAGATTATTAGCAAGCCAGTTTAAATTGATTCAAGTTGGTTGAATTAATCGAGACAACTAGCTTTAATATATGATAGTCAACTACCGGGTTATTGGGTTAGACCCATAACCATAGACCTTATATAGATTTGTGTTCCATTAAGGTCTCCCAGATATTTTACGATTCTATTCTGATTGAGACATCTAATTCTCAAATTCTATTTAGGTAGATAGAACTAATCCTACTATGGTAAGATGAGATCAAGTTGTACGTTATAAGGATCAGGTTAAGAATTTAGTAACATTTTTCTCCGTTCTCTTTTTACCTCTCTTCCTCCTCTATTGCTACAAGTTGAAGACCTTTTGGCTATAAGCAGTGGAAACTTCAACTTGATCAGATCAGAGGGATGCTTATCTTGCAAAATCTCTACCTAGATCTGATATAGGCGTCTAGATGTACAAATTGGCGACTTAAATTGAATTTTTCATTAATTCTTTATACATTAGAAATTTTAATTTACATATCTTTATTGTTATCGCATTTCACTGCCTACAATTTTGGAGTTTTTAATGTCACGTGTTATCATAACAAGCTCAAGGTGGTCATGGAAATCATGGCATGTACAATTCTACACTTTTTAAAGGTGAAAGGGATTGTTCCATAGATCATCCTTGCACCTGTGCCATATCATGCAGAACACTAACCTTAAGCATAAATACTAACAAAACATGCTCCTCCAGCTTATGAAATAATATTTAAGGCCTTACAAAAGCTTTATTCTTCGCTGCTTTAAAATAATTAATTCCTCTTTAGTAATATTACCATGCAACCCCAATCTCTTCGTTGTCTGCCCCTCTTCCCTCTACACACCTCATTGTGCAAATGTTTATTGCATTATTTAGAGAACTATTCGAAGGTTAAAACCCCTTCAACCTCTAGTAAGTTTATTTTCAAACTTCTGTTTTTTTTACGTATTCTGTAAGCATATTTAAAATTAAATAAATCTTTATCACTGAACCCTTCCTTACAGTTTGTGATGCGGACATCAAGCCACGTGTATGGCACTGTATGACGTGAAGAAGACGCATCGTTCCAATTTTCTAGTAGCAGTAGAACTTTATGTATTTTAGTTTCTTTATTTTGAGTTTTTTTTATTTTAGAGTTGTATTTTTATTAGGAGTTTAGTTTCTAAAATTTGAAGTTGTAATTCTATTTTGATTAGGAGTTTTACTTTGAGTTGTATCTAATTTTGTTCAAGCCTATAAAACACCTCTTGTATCAATAAATGAAGACAACAAAATTATTATGAAGAATTTTCCCAAAATTTGTGTCAGTTGTGATTTTTCCTAAATCTCTCTTTGTGTGTAAGCCTTAGAAAAACCCTAAATTATGGGTGTGAAACTCTAGCTAGCCTATCCCCTTCTCTATCTCTTTCTCCTACTCCAAACCCTACTTGTTTATCCACTCTCTCCCAAAACCCTAGTGTTTCTACTCTATCCATAATTCCAATTCTAGTTCTTCCTCGAATCTACCACCACAAACTAGTTCAATTCTCATCACAAAAACCCTAGAAAAAGCGCTGCTACAGTGATGCTACAATGCAACTACAATGGGCATGTTTGTTTCATTGCAAAACGTCGCAAGTCGTAAGTCGTAAAATGAGAATGGAAAAAGTGAACTGTAGCAGAGAAAATATATTGTGTTTTACGGTGTTTGATTAATAAAGTGAAGTGTAAATGGAAAAGTATATTGTGTTTTACGGTGTTTGATTGATAAAGTGAAAGTGTAATTGGCAAAGTATATTGTGTTTTATGGTATTGGTTGTAATGTAAAAGTGTAAGTGAAAAAGTTGACCACAAAATTAACTGTAGCAGTGATTTAAATATTATAAATACTATTAATTAAATCTACTATTGCAAATAAATTGTATTAATAAATTTGAGATAAAAATTAATAATCTTAATATTTTATTTATAACAATAATATTAATAAAATATTAGTATAAATAGTGAAATATTACTAAAATATTAACTAAATAAATAATATAAAATTTTAAGAAAATCTAAAGAACATTAATAAAATTTTAAGAATACTAATAAAATATAAATATTAAAAAATCTTACAAAAATAATAAAATATAGTTATAATATTATAATATTAAAATACTTGAAAATTATTATAATATAAATTTATTATAATATTATTATAATATTATAGAAATATAAAATTAACAAAGTAAAATATAATTATAATTTAATAGTAAATTATCATTATAGTATTATTATACTGAATTATTATTACAATATTAACATAATAAAATATTAATATAATAATAAAATATACTATGATATTAATAAAGTAATTTTTATATTAAAAATAAATAATTAAATATATATTAAAGTATAATATTGTTATATTAATAAAATATTAACTCTAAATAAAATAATAAAAAATGGAATAAGTATTAAATAAAATATTAAATAAAAATATTAAATTAAAATAGTAAATATTAAATATTAAAACAATATTAAGAACAATAAAAAATAAAGATTAAAAATATAAAATAATTAAATAATTAAATAAGAAATTGAACACTATTTAAAATATTAAATATTTAATAATATTAAATTATATATTGATTATCAAGTAACTGTTTTGAACTGTAAGTGTAATACAAGTGAGAGTTACATGACCACAAAATTAACTGTAGCAACTGCAAATGGGAAAATATGAGGGTAAAAGTGAGATTTACATGACCACAAATTAACTGTAGCAACTGCAACTAGGAAAAGAAGAGTTGCATTTTATAACTTGTTTTTCAGCGAAACAAACAACGGAAAATGGAAAAGAAGTTTTACGACTTGCGTTTTGCGGCGAAACAAACACGCCCAATATCAGATTTACTACAGTGCTACAATATCAAGGTTGCATGAATAATAAACCTGCAACGCAAAACAAACCCGTTAAGGTCTCAAATTGATTTTCGAGTCGTATCTTTCTCATCTAGAGTCCAAATCATGCACAGTTTAAAGCATTGCATTCATGAAAATGATCTTTACAAATCTACAGTCATCACAAGAACACTGAGATCACATATGATCCTCAGTAGATACGTTTGTTAATCTCAATCAATTATTTTGAGTCTAATATTTAATCTTTGAATTTTTATTGATTTAATTGATGTCTACAAATGTGAGATTGTGTGTATCTACTTCCCTTAATTTCATAGTTTTCTTTATTGATAGTAAAAAAATTTTACATGTGTAACATAAATAATATTGTTAATTTATTCTTGAACTGATATTGATTAGTTCATGCATGTTATTTGATCAATAGTTTGCTAGATTATTAGTTTTAATTCTTTCTTACCAATGATCGTTTCATATTGGTGAAGCGTAGTTTGAGTATTCTATTGCTGATTTAAACACGCGCATATACGTTTCGCATTAGTTTGATATCAGAACAAGTTAGTTAAGTCTTGCATATTAGTTACGTTTATTCGCTTTCTTGCATTTAGTTAATTTTTTAAAACCCAAAAAAATTAGTGTTATTAGGAATCATTGAAGGATACCTAATATTTCATATGATTGTGTTTAACCGAGAAAAAATACTCAATGTGTTTCTATAATTAAGGAACGCCAGAGCGAAAAATCTCACTTAAGTTACACCAATCTGGCCAATTAGACAAGTAAGATTAGGGTTTGATTAATCCAAAAATCTATAAAAAAACCAACAAAATAAAATAAAAATTAATATAGATTTGCATCATCTAGGCACTTGTTAGGAATTTTACCCTTTTTTCATTTAAAAAATAAAAATAAAATTGCTTATAGGAATTCTCACACTACCACTATGGATGTACTGGCTTTTGATGATCATCTGGATATTTTGGTTATTTAAAGGATCCTCAAGTTTTTCTATATTGGCTTCAACGCAGGATATGTACTTCAATCGATACTCCTTTTCTGAAATTGAGAAAGTTAGGCTCGCTATCACGAAACAGACCGGACAAGCTAGTCAATACTAGACAGATTTGAAAAAAGACAAGAAAGCTGAACTCAACAACCGATTGAAACTTGGGAATATACGAAGAACAAACTCTCACTAAATATGTGCCATCATATATTACAAGTTTAGACCTCCCATCTGTTCAACCCATAGGTCTAATACACTTTCACCCCACCGACCAAATTCACTCCCTCGAATCAAAGCATGGAGTCCCAACCAACACTTGATGATATCATGGCTAAAATTGATAACATACTCCAAATCATGAATTCTTCCAACCAAAACCCGAAAAGTAGTGTTCCTTGCATGATCCCTGTGGTTAGAAAATTAAAAAAAAAGTCTGATAACAATAAGTGTAAGAATATTGAAAATGACTTTTTCAAGATTAGTCCCACAACTAAGTGCTACAAATGTCAAGATTATGGGCATGATGCAGCCAACGGTTCAAACCCATTTAAGATTGTCATCAATGACAGAGTTCTCATTGAAACACCTAAGCCAGGTAGTACTATTTCTCCGAAAGTCACTCAAGAGATTAAAGAGTTTACTGTCATTTGTCCTCTCCCTTCTTAGCTCTACTACCACACCATCTTCTCCACCTTCTTTACTACTGACTCATGCTGTTGTTACCTATTTTGATCACTAATGCCTTCCTCTTCTACTGCCGACACCGTCTCCTTTTCTCTTATGGCCTATGTTAGTACTAAATCGAAATTCTCTACAGACCTTATCCCCATAGCCGATCAGTATCAAGTCATTAAGTCTGCATCATCTTTTGCATCACTCGTGCACGAACAACTCACAGAGATCAGTGATAAAATTGCACAAAACAATACCAAACATGGGATACGAGCTGATGATAGGAATCGATTAAATACTTTAATGTTGGTGGTGATGTTCAAAAGTTACATGCTTGTAGTTCTGATCTATTTCAAATCTTGCTGAAATTGAACGATGATATTTATGTTATAGATCTTCATATAGATTTTGGCATCAGTTCTACTTTTAATAACTGCTTCGTAGATTACAAAAGTCATAAATATTATTCCATTTGTTGATGAGCATTCCCATGAGCTGTTTTCGGGAGTCCCTTCCTTTCACCACTACAAGATATTTACCATATACAGCATGTCAAGTTGATAAATTCTTAGATGATAAAATTATCACCAACCAAGTTGGTGGGATTCGAAAGTATCTGATTTGGACGGGAAAAGTACCAATTGATGATACATGGCTAGACCGAAGTGAACTACCGAAGAATGATCATAAAATTTTTAAGCAATATGAAAACACTTCCACTTTGACTCGACGGAGTCGAGTTCTCTCCAACATGGGAAGAATGATGCATATATCAAGCCACGTGTATGGCATGTGTATCACCAGTGGTAAAGACGTCTCATTCCAATTTTCTAGTAGTAGAACTCTGTGTATCTTAATTTTTTTTATTTAGAGTTATATTTTTATTAAGAGTTTAGTTTCAAAAATTTGAAATTGTAATTCTATTTTGATTAAGAGTTTTAGTTTTAGTTGTATTCAATTTGTACAAGCCTATAAAAGGCCTCTTGTATCAATCAATGAAGGTAATGAATTATTATGAAGAATTTTTTATAAATTTGTGTAAGTTGTGATCTCTCCCAAATCTCTTTGTTTATATGTGAAGCCCTTAGACAAACCCTAGACTAGTGATGCGAAACTATAACTAGCTTGTCCCCTCTCTATCTCTTTCTCTTACTACAAGCCTTAGTTGTTTATCTCCTCTCCCCAAAACTCTAGTTCTTGTATTCTATCCATAATCCCAATTCTAATCTTCCTCAAATCTATCACCACAACCTAGTTCAATTCGCTTCACAAAAACCCGAGAAAAAGTATAAAAAATCTAGAAAAAGTATTGCTACAGTGCAGGTGCAGCTACAGTATCGGGTACTACAGTGCTACAGTACCAGAAACCCGCATAAACGGTAAACTACAGACCCATTAAGGTCTCAAATTGGTTTTTGTGAGCCGTATCTTTCTCATCGGGAGTCCAAATTACATACGGTTTGAAGTGTTACATTCGTGAAAACGATCTCTACACATCTACAGTCATCACAAAGAGATTATTGTCACATATGATCCTCAGTAGGTACATTCCTAACCTCGATCAGTTATTTCGAGTCTGATATTTAATCTCTGAATTTTTATCGATTTAACTGCCTACCAAAAACGTGAGATTGTATGTATCTGCTTTCCTTTAGTTCTATAGTTTTCTTTATTGATAGTAGAATTTTTTTGCGTGTATAACATGGATAGTATTGTTAATTTATTCTTGAATTGATATATTTAGTCTATGCATGTTATTTGATCAACAGTTTGTTAGATTATTAGTTTTAATTCTTTTCTACCAACAATCGTTTTTGTTGGCAAAGCGTAGTTTGAGTGTTTTATTGCTGATTCACACAAGCATACACGTTTCACATCAGTTTTGTTCATCTGTTAATCCCCGTCTCTTGAACTAATCAAACTTGAAGCAATCATAATCATAATCTTGTACAAGTAGCTTCTTTCACTGATCAGTGAACGTAACAAGCATTTCATCAAATACATCCAGCGCATTCAAAAACAAAGCAAGATCCAAGATTCAATCAATACATACCGTATTCTTCCATCGATCCTGCGCATTGACATCGGCCCCATAATCAAGCAGACACTTCGCAACATCGATCCAACCGTGGAGCGACGCGACATGAAGCGGCGTCCTGCTATCGTAATCCCTCGCGTTGACGAGCTCCCGATCCTCTTCCAGCAGCTTACGGACCGCCGAGGCGTCATTCTGGTGCGTGTGCCAGAGGATCAGCGAGGTCCTGCTCACCCTCGCCTTCTCCTTCTTCTTCTCCGTCGACGACGATGACGACGTGTTCGATCCGCCGCCGGCGCCCGATGGTTCTTCCGCGGCCGACATCGTGTTCGAGTCCTCTAGGGTTTGGGCGGAGTGCGAGTGGGAGAGATTTGAGTTAGATCGGGGTCGTTGACCTCGTCATTTGGAATTGAGAATAAAATTTGATCCTGTTCGATGGGGACTCCGTATATTTTCTCTCGGGGGGTGGATGCTCCTTGTTCTCACTTCTTCTGGAAAAAAGAAAAAGAAGCCTTTTTAAACCTTTGGGGTCCGGTGAAGTCGTTGGTGTGTGGTCCAAGTAAATGCGCAATATATTTCCTAAGTTCACACTTTGTATTGGCAAGTTGGCGTTCAACGATTGATGTTGATCAATTAACCTTTTGATTAGTTTCGCTTTTTCCGGAATTAAAGAACTAATAGGCCTCACCACCACAGGTTCATTGGTAGCGGAATCCGTGAGCTTTCCTTTCAGGGTTAGAAATTTAGAATTAAGATTTTTAAGAGATGAAACTGCAGAATAGTTTAGGAAATACGTTTGCGTTGGTTGCTCGGTTATAAGTAAAATTTATGAGAGTTATGAACTAGACACAGAGAGAAAGAAAAGTTAATTTCAACCTTATGAAAAAATTGACATTTCTTCCGAAGAAAATAGTGAAGTTCAAGACTATTATTACTTATAAACTCTTATAAATTTTTTTATCATTGAACAAGATTTAGATAAGAATTATTTAATTATTGAGTAACTTCACTTGCAAAAGTAAGATGATAAAAGACTGAACGAAATAATGTCAATTTATTTTCGCAATTCTATTTTGAGCTCAAGAAAATAAATAGTGAGAACAGGAGACGACGCAAATGGAGCTCTTTTATCATGATAATTTGATTCAAATGTGAATTTGTATTCAGGTTTGGACTTCTAAAATTGGATCTGTAATCATTAAAATTTACTCTTTTAAAGACGCAAAATAATACACAGTATGCATCATATTTGAGGCGAGAAATTAGTGATTTTAGATGTTGAAATTTTCTCCTATTCTCTCGTTTCCTCTCAGACAAATTATTCGCAGAAGAGAAAAAAAAAATCACTTGCTCATATGTTCTTTAATGTTAATAATAAATATAATTTAATAACTTAAAGTAGATTTAGACAGATATAGCCCATGAGAACGCACAAGCAAAACTCTCTCCTGAATCTAGCCCAATTTTTGTCCCAAACTTTATGAAAGAGTGGGACTACTTTTCATTAATTTTTGAATAAAAAACTTAACATTTTTCTAATCTTAAATATATTTTGAAATTTGTATGAGGTTATTAGATTGAAAAGAAAAGAAAGCTATTTTACACAAAATTTCCATTTTTTTTTTGAACTTTCTCCTGTATCATTTCCTGCTCTCTTTCCCATTCTCCCCCTCTCAATCTCGCCAGGCCACCTACCCCCCTCTCTTTCCCCTCTCTCGCCCTCTCAGTCTCGTCACCAGATGCCCACCCTCGCCTCCCGATCTCGCTACCCATCCCCCCAATCTCGCCACGGCTGCCCACCCTCCTCACCCTCTCTCTCTCCCCTCTCCCTCATCCTTTCAATCTCGCCACGTTAATTAACTAATCTACTCGAATTAATGCAGCTCATTTGATTTCTCTGTGCAGGGACAATAACAATAATACTATTTCCAAAGGCAAAGCTAAAATTAATGGATATTATTGAGGGCAGTAGCATCACAGCCTGGACCTTAGTTGGAGCACTGGAATCTAATAATTTCAAATCAGCTACTTGTCTTCAAAAAGAATCTAATCAAGGTGACAAACTGTTATCAAAGGTTGAATCTCCTTCACGCGGCAAATGAGATGCAGATGATTGCAAGCTCAATTCGCAGTGACGAGAATCCATGGTGCATGGATCGCCAATGCGGTAATAAGAGAATCTTGAGCTCAACAATAGCGCGAATTAGGCAATGGTCTTTAGAATTTAGTTGTCATTTTCGCAATTTGCATCGCTTGTGCACCTGAGGGAGATGAACAACGAAGTGCGGCAAACCAAACTTTCAGAGTTCGGTAAAGGCAAAAACTGAAACACAATGTGCATGGTATCTTGTTCCTGTCAAATTTCTGAAATTTTTAGGTCCTTGATTCGTCATAGCTCGCGATGCACTGTACCTGATGTTTGGCTACCAGGTCAGCATTAGTTGAGAGAGAGAGAGAGAGGATAATCGAAGCTCTTGTCGTCGATTGTCAGGCTGCAGGTCTGCCACAGTTCATACGATTTTCAGCATCAGAAAAAAAAAATCTGAAATAAATTTTGCGTCTAAAGATTTCCATACAGTGACATTCTGATCCGATCAACCTGAGAGGAGGAGGAAAGAAAGAAAACATAGAATAGAGAAGAAACGATACAAACTGATTCATTCAACACATACCCAAAAAAAAAAAAAAATTCTGATCCCTTTGGGGCAATCAGCAATCACCTGCAATAATGACCAATGGAAAAATAATACAAATTCTCTCATTCCTGTATACAAACATAAAATAACCTCTCAAAAAGAATCCTTCTGAGTGGTACTTCTTTATGTTCAATCTCAAGAAATCTCAATCCTCTATCCTCTCAAAAAGAATCCTTCTGGGCGGTGCTTCTTCTTGCATGGGCAGTCGGCCGCGAGATCGAGAGGGCGAGGGAGAGGAGAGAGAGGGAGGTGGGGGCCGGTGGGAGATGTGGAGAGAGAGAGAGATAAGACTTGAAAAATATTAAGTTTTCTATCTAAAAATTAATAGAAAATTATATTGTAAAGAAAGAGACTTGTGTCGTTCCGAAAGGATTCAAGGCAGAAATTTCTCATTTAAATACAATCATAGGACATCTGAATGTAAGATCCACTCCGTTGAAATTGATCTACATTATTTCAAGTAATCAAAAATAAAAATCATGTATTTTGAATATTTTTTGTCCATCCATCAGCTAGGCGCAAAAATAAACGGCCGACATTGTTAGGGGTGAGCATCGGTCGGTTCGGTTCGGTTTGATTTTTGCTAATTTTTGCAAAACCGAACCGAACCGATTAGACTTAGTAACCGAACCGAACCGAATTGACTCAATTCGGTTCGGTTTTTTCGTTTTTCGGTTAGGCCATATTTTTATCATTTCTTACATTTTTAATTCCCATTATATTATCATCTTTAATATTCTAATCTCAAATATCCATTATCCAAATTAGAAATAAAGAAAACACCTTAAACTTAATGTGAATTGCAAATTTCATATTCTAAAACTTTTACATTGTATTTGAGCTTTTAATATCAAAGCACATATAATTATTACTAACTTTTAATGATAAGAATGAAATAAAACTATATTAATATAAATATTATTCTCAATTGTGATGGTGTATTTAACATAACTTTCACATATTCAACATAAAAAAGGTGGTGTTACTAAAAGTAATGAGATCAGCTTCCACCAGTTTTTATTATGAACTATATGATTCACTAAATTGAATTTCAGTAGGGTGATATATAGGGTGAGAGATTAGGTTCGGTTCGGTCGGGTTCGGTTTTGGAACATAAACGAAACCGACCGAATTAGTGTGATTCGGTTCGGTTCGGGTTCGGGTTTCGGTTTTTGGTCGGTTATTTCGGTTATAACCGAACTCTGCTCACCCCACCTAGACATAGTGAGTGAGTTAGTTTAACGGTGTAAAATATTTGAAATCTAATAAAAATTGGTGTGTGAGGGTTTTAAGTGTTTAGATTATGATAAAATGGTCGAATTGAGAATTTGTATGTCTAAAGACATAAATCTAAGCAATATGTTATTTACGGTCGTTCATTTTGCGCCTACTTGATAGATGAGTAAAAAGTATTCAAAATACATAATTTTTTATTTTTAATTACGTGAAATAATGTATATCAACTTCAACGGAATAGATCTTGCATTCGGATGTCATAGGGTTATTTTTGAGTGAGAAAGAATCTTCCACGAATCCCTTCCGGAATGACACAAGTGGTCTATCTTGGGTCCCCATGGATGTGTTCAAAGCTGCTGCTGAATCGGTTAGAACACTTGCATGCTTTCTAGGACGGACGATAAGAATATCTATGGCGATAAATTTCTTGGCATGCACGTATAGGTTCTGACAAGAGTGGTGGAGAAAATGAAGCAGGAATTTGATGCAGGCTTGCTATCTTATTTCAGCAACTTTGGAGAGAGAAGCTAGCAAAACACGGCCAGTATACTCTGCTGCCCACAGCGACAACTGCTCTCCCAAACGGAGATTCACAAATTCATCAACTTTCAAGCCCCAGAGAAGCTGTATAAGATAGTCCAATCACAGTACCATCAATGAACAGATACACTCATTTGTTGTCTTCCTCGTATGTAGTATGTCGTATACACCATAATATGATTGCAAGAAGATTCTTCCATGCAATCCAAGATCACCCACAATGCTCTCTGACAAGATACCAACTTCCTTAGATCACAGGTTACTTGAACTGAATGATCCTTTGTACAAGATTTAATTCATTGTCTCATTTCGTATAGAATTTTTTTGCATACAAATTATGCATGTATCCATCGAATCCATCATGCTGTATCCAGTTTAAGGGTACTATGTTTCCAGTGACGCTGTTGTTCCACATTTGGTCTTCCGGTGATCGCTTCCGAGCCCTTAGATTTTGCTCAAGGCTTTTAGGCAATGGGGGTGTCCTTCCTCGGCGAAACAGAACAGCAAGAGCCCTCGTCCCGCGGCACATATCAAAGACCTGCAAAATAGGCAGTCCAGTTATTACCAGTAAAGATCATGCCAATAGATTGCATATTCGAGTATTCCAATGCCTTACCGAAGATGCCTCAAGTTCTGCAATGCCTTCACAGCCTTTGACCTCCTCCCTATAGCCGGTCACAATATTTTGTGGCATCATCTTCGTCTTCAAACACCAAAATCCACATTAATAGATATGATCTATGACAAAATTATCCATTAGAAGGCAAGAAGAAATTCAAATGGTATCCACATGTTTGCTCGTGCATCCACTAAATTGACCACAAAATTCGATGTCTTAACACATGTAGATAATCACTTAATTTATGGCCATTATTATACATCAATTTTTGCCCTTTGTGGTTTCTTTCTAAACTCATGCTCTATCCAAGCATTAACTTTCACATATGAGAGTTGACATTCTAACCCATTGGGCTTTCTCCGTTGTGATAGATCAACACGAGATGCCTTCCAAGCCTTCCATATAATCAGCCATTACCCTCTTCAGTGTTTTGCTCTGTGACTTCTAAAGAAGGACCAAGGTGAAAATTTGAGTGATTGAAAAGAACTTTGAGGCGGGTGAATGGTAATACTGAAAATAATCAAGTTGTAAAGTAAAGGAATCCAGTGCCCTGACAAATGAGGGACCGAAGATGTGGTTAAATGTTAAAATGAAGATTTATGATGGTTACAAGATAGGGACACATTTTTGTATCTAAGAGTAATGAAGATGAGTGGAAAAGCAAAGATGTTTTGATGTAAGCTTCAAGAAAATGTTTGGAGGAGAATTAACAAAGCGAACCTAAAAAAGTTGAGCGACGCTTGATTTTCATGGGTGAAAAAGTTATGAATTAAGTCTTTCCACATAGATTCAAATGAAAGAATTGCAAAATCCAGCTCTCTGAATTAAACAAGCATTGCAATATTTAAATAAGAATCGTTTCTTTTTCTTCACATGAAACTAATCATGTGCCAGTAATAGTGTTAACAGACATGTGATACATGTGATACATTTTATCTAGATATGTGTATAGACATATTGTATCAAGACATGTATACTTTTTATATTATTCTCTCTACTTCTATATATATTGATGTAATCCTTGGTGAAAGAATATATAAAAATATACACAAAAAATTTCTTTCTCCAAATATCATGGTATCAGAGCTCTCTTGGGTTCTAGTTTAACCTTTTTGGGTTTAACATTTAGGCTTTATTTTTATTCTTTTTGAATCTATTTTCACCCTCTTGGGTTCCAGTTTAATCTTTTTTTTAGGCTTTAATTTTTATCTTTTTTGGATCTATTTAAACCCTATTGGGTTCCAGTTTAACCTTTTTTGGGTTTAACCTTTGGGCTTCAAATTTTATTTTTGGGGATCTATTTTAACCCTCTTGGGTTCCAGTTTAACCCTTTATGGGTTTAACTTTTGGGCTTTGATTTTTACCCTTTTGGAATCTATATTAACTCTCTTAGGGTTCTATTTAGCCCTTCTTTGGGTTTTATTAAAATCTTTGATTTTTACTAGGTTTTTCTCATGGATAAGAAAGGGTTATTCAATTTTCCTGTTCTAGATTTTCAGCTTCAAACGCTGAGAATTACACTGTATAGGCTCTCACAATGCAGTATAATTTTCGTGCTTTTGCAGTCTAGAGTTATGTTCACAGCATCCTAAAATGCCCGTCAGCTGCCACTCAATCATCGTATGCTTCAGCATCGGACTCTTAGTCTCGCACTGCATCAACAATTACTCAGGATCAGTGGATTCGTACTGATGAACAAATCGTGGCATATATTATGCGGTCGGTCTCAATTCTCATTCATCTGTTTATCGGCCGATCAACATCATCCAAAGAACAACGGTTAACCCTAAGTAGTATGTTCGTACAGGTCAGTACCGTTCGGGAGTATTAGCTGTGTCATGCTCTTCAGGAGGCCACGTAGAGCCATGCTCGCATAACATGTGCTCAGCGCGGACCACTTTCACCTCGGGTCATCTCTTTATCTTCTGCTATTGTTGACCTGGGCGGCATCTTACTCCAGCGTTGCATCTGCCACCTTACTGTAGAATTCATGTAGTCGAGTCCCGTGAGCCCTTCTACCTCTGTTCTCTTTATGCACGCGTCATCGGTGATCGCCTCTGCCCTGCGTGACCGATTATACCTGTCATTCCTGCCGTCGACGAGAGACAATCGACGAGCGATGACTTCACCATTCCCGCTGTCGACGAGAGACGATCGATGAGCGTATTTCCAAACTCTAGGGTGTTTGATCCACTGTGACTTTGAGGGAGGATGTTAATAGACATGTGATACATGATATGTAATATATCTAGACATATGTATAGACATGTATACTTTCCTTATATTCTTCTCTCCATTTCTATATATATTGTTGTAATCCTTGGTGAAAGAATAAACAATAATATATACAGAAATTTCTCCTTCTCCAAATTATCAAATAGAAAACCAATCTTCAACATTTTTTTGTAACTTTGAGCCGATTGAATTATCTACAAATGTTGAATGACATGTGTAGACTTTTCACGTTAATTGAAGTGACTATTAAAGGACAATTACAATTTGGATGCTTCGCTTACACATTAGCTCAAGTTTCCCTACATGCATACTGGATTTTTAGGAATGTGCAGTGTTCATGCTTAGAAAAAATGTTAATGCTATGTGAAGTTAAGATTTACAGGGTACAAGCAAGCTATATTGAGGTATATGTGCATCTTAAGACGAGTAAAGTGATGCAAATGCAAAAAAAAAAAGAGTAACATATAGGAATCTAACTGTAATTGCATAGTGGCAGTAGACAGAACACCAAAAAGAACTATTTGAAACTTTACTTTGCTCACAGTTCAACCTGGCATGAACATCAGAAAATCAGATTACAAGTCAATGTTATCTGTTATGGATGGTAAGGTTTTATATATGGACTATCTTTTCCATTTTATTATTTATCGTGCTTAATTTTCTATTTTGAAAACCAGAAGGTAAAATTATGAGCTATATTAAACAAGTCAATCTATTTGGGTCTCAGGGGCAATAATGCTACTTAGAAAACAAACTTGAAAAACAGGTAGGTAGAATGGTGGTAACATCCACAAAGTTTGTTTCACTCATTAGTGACTGGAACACCACAATATGTCATGAATTCAACAATTTTAAATTCTCCCTGGCAGTTTGCATTATATACAGAAAAGGTGTTACATTATCAATCATTAAGTTGCTTTCTGGCACTCAATGACAGTGGTCATGGTCATTATTTTGATGTTTGACCATGAATCAAGGCTTAACTTATCAATATTTTAGGCGAAGAATAACTCAAATGGCCTAAGAGAACAAGGACAAACCTCATAAATAGTATACTAATGCAAAATGTCAGGGGATTAGGAGATTCCTTACGATAATGTTTCTAACTACAGGGAACTGATTATGAAAATTGACAAATGTTAAAAAAAAAAATTAAAAAAAATCCCTACTCCCAGTTTTTTTCGTAAAATACAGTAACATAGCTATACACAACAAATACAAATCATAGATACTTACAAGCACTCCCTCCTAATATCTTCAACAAACATGTTAAAGTTGGTGCTGCCCGCCCCTTGTTTGTTTAGCCTTATTTCCAATTCCCAATCCCCGCTTTCTCCCTTCAGAAAACAATAATACAAGTTCCCTTTCAACTTCACTGCACAATACAAAAGATAGCATAAGTTGTTCTCTAATAAAGTTTTTGTCAAATAATAACTAATGAGATCGCTACTGAACCTGTGATTCTGGCCAGTTTTCATTGTGCATGGCTGATTGTCATTGTGAGTCAGCATGTAAGCAGGTTTTGTATCATCCCCCCATGGATTGCTCTCGAGTACTGGAAATGAAGACACAAAGGAAAAAATCCATAGATATTTATCATGGAAAAATTAGTAAACATCAGAAAAATAAACTTCATCATTCTAAACAAAAATATGAGGGAAAAAAAAATTTTTTATTGCATAGCTAAACATTTCAAACATGTGAAGGCCAAGAAGATGGAATAATACTAAGTTTGGGTACCTGTTGAGTTCTAAAATAACAGTTTGGTTTTAAACACAGAATCATAATTGAAATACTCTCTCGCAAAATCATAACTCTGGCACCATTATACAGTCTCAGCAAGCCACAAGCTTAAAAACACTTCTCCAGAAACAAAATTCAGAGCACTACTTTCACAATTTAACAACACGGCGTACATTCTCATGTCCATTTTAGTTCTTGCATAGTGGGAAAGACGCCATTATGATTTGGTTTCCGCAAAAGTCTACTAAATATTTGAATT
The DNA here is from genome assembly GCA_038442645.1 of Agave tequilana. Taxonomy (NCBI): domain Eukaryota; kingdom Viridiplantae; phylum Streptophyta; class Magnoliopsida; order Asparagales; family Asparagaceae; genus Agave; species Agave tequilana. The sequence goes on from JAVJIF010031683.1 coordinate 51,135, forward strand.
CAGAAGAAACCAATTTACAAGACTGCTCTTGCCTTCCGATTTTGATTTTACATTCCTCCTACTCTGTTCACGATTTTGTACTACTCTACAACAAGCACTGCCATTCACAAAGATATTTAGCCAAAAATAGGATCAATTTGGAGCTCAGTGCTAGCCAATAATTAATATCTGAGTTTCCTTCACACCCACGATGGTTAGTCATCTACTCCCCCCTGCTAGTGTTGCATCGGTGGAGTTGTGGAGCACAGAGAGCAAGAAACACACTGGAGCTAGGTGCAGTGTCCTCTTGGTGCCGGGATGTAGAAACCAGAGCAGCAAATGGAGCAGCAGGAGCAGATGGATTGTCATCAGCTTCATTATGCTCATCCCATCCGCTTCTGTCTTTAACAGCACCTTTCACATCAGTTCCGCGTCTATGAGAATAAAGAACACGGAATTACAGGAAACAGACATGAGCAAAATATAGGAAGAACAATGTGAACAACCTGCTTGGGCAAGAGTCATGGATATGTTGGCTTGTGAAACAGGCAATGATGTCACTGCTCCTCTTCTCATTCTCGACTGCACTCACGACATGTAAATGATCACTAGATAATTGGATGCACTTCCTAAATAAATGATGCCAGTATATCTTAAGTACCTTTGCATGCTCTTCGCAATACTTCACGACAGCAGAGATGTTTGAATAACGACCATGGACCAGTGTGTACACCCATAGAAGCAGCTTCCTAGGGATGCCCAGATCAAGGACCTAAATTCTGTCTTGGTCCACTTGCTGCAATCCTTCAATAGGCACATGTGATGGGAAAAATACTGTGTATAGGTTGATACCAGATGGAACTGCTCCACAAGAGCTGTCTCGGTAGTAATTGTAAGTGCATCTCATCAAAGTAGCTGCAGCCTCCAAATTTTCTTCAGATGCTTGCTGAATACGGACATTCTTTAATCTCGATAAAGCCTGGTATAAGTTTAAATCCAGGCCTCTGGAATGAGAACCTTCTGTCAATGAACTCAAGATTCATCGGATTGTAGGTCAACAAAGAGTTGAAGGCCAGTTTCTGGATGACCAGCCTGCTCGCTAGGGTTCTCAGAATCAGGCAGCGGTGTGATAGAAGTCAATTTAGTAACAATACAACGGCACCATGCCAAAGAAGCATGCCTACATATTTTTGCAAAGTTACTATTTGACAATTTTGGGTTTTGAAACGCTTCTGAATCTTCCCATTAATTCCTTCAAGTTCTTCTACGCGTGTATCGCTCTCCAGTAAGTGAATATACTGGTGGATAAACTGGCATAAAAATATCAATATGCAATTAAAAACATAAAAGATAAAAATAAGATGAAAACAAAGGAAACCCGGTGTTAGAAAACAATAAACAATTGATTTTCTCTACTCACCCATATAGGTTGTTCTCTGACAAGTCTGGATTATTGACCTCACGCAAACTGCTTATATCTGCCCACAATTTTGCATGATCCATGAAAATGTTAAACATTTTCTCCAGCATCTGATCGAGAGAGGTACTATCAGTACCTCCAAGCTTCTCAGCATTACGGATTGATGAAGTTAACACTCGAATGTACTTCCCAAGACCAACTAGGACAATATCTCCAAGGCACAAAGAGAACTGCATGACCATGTATGATGAAGATAAATATACTTCCATTAATTTTCAACCATGTGGCATTCAGAAAAATAAGAAATGAAAATATCAAAGGGATCTGCATGCTTTTTGCAGGTATTGTCAATAGATACCCTTTTATCAGTTCGGAGATAAACATAAGCCCTCTCGAGAGGCCACAAGTCCCCAGTCTTCTCCAATAGGTTCAAGTAGAGTAAGATGTACTTCCGGATACACGTAATAAATTTCCGAGAACTTTCTGATAAGCTGACTGCCAGGTTTCTTTTAGTTCCACCAAGACCTGGATTTTTTCGTCTGGAAATGAGAGTAAAGTATACTTAATTGAGAACAGAGAAAACCAAAGAAAACAAGTTTATAGAGCAGAAACTTTAGCTATTAGGAGTTTAGAACCTGATATTAACTATGGACCAAATATACGATAAGTAATACCTTGCTCTTTTCGCTGAACCATCAATCTCCCACATATTTATCGTAAAAGAACTAGATGACTTAAAACAAAAGGAGAGTTCATCTTTTGCCCTCTCCAGGTCCCCAACCTCACCCCTCTTGTACAATCCTTGTGCAAGCATGTATCTCGCCCTGTGATAATGTTTTAACTGCCCTTCCACACAAACTTCAAGAGCTGAAATGCAATCATCGTAAAGTATGTGCCAGGCCTCATCTAGTAAATGAGTTTCAGTGCTCCCCTTTGCATCATTGAATCGTCCGAAGGACAGACATCCCTGGCATCAGCCTCCATAAGATCCAGGCTAGAGCAACCTAGCTTATCAAGGATGTCTTGCTTTGTTGATTGATTAAAGCAATATGCAGCAACAACCTGAAAGTGTTAAAAGTTGGATGACAATGGCATGGGCTCTTGATAATAAATTACCTGGAATCACAGAGTATAGATCGATTTTGAAATGATTGGCATTTGAAAGAGAACTATAATATAAAGGCAAAAACAAAAAGTTAAAATATCAATGTACAGAAATGTGTTGGTAAATACATGAGTGCTAAAGCATGCTGTCAGCTGACTGCATATACCATGAACCAGTTCTCACAGAGTCAATTGAGTGCCGAGCTGAGCCATTAAACATACAATATTTTCTCAATGTTGGCTACTAAAACTTTGCAGGCATATTGCCCACCTGTGGACAGAAACAACAACTAAGCCATTTGTCCCAAGCATTTGGGGTAGGCTACATGAACCAAAAGAGAATTACGCTGTATCGGGCACATGGATCAGCTTTCTCCACTTATGTCTATCGAGCAATATGCCTTCACTAAGACCTTTAGCCTCTATATCTTGTCGTATTACCTCCATGTTTTCTTCGGTCTCTCCTGTGCTCTTTTAACTTACCCTAATTTGATACATTTTATTCGCCGGACTGGCGCATCTGTACGTCTACGTCGCACATGGCCAAAGTATCGTAGGCGGTTTTCTCTCATCTTCTCTTCTATAGAGGGTACGCCTATCTTAGTACGAATATCCTCATTTCTCACCTTATCTCTCATCGCATTATCACACATCCAACGAAGCATGCGCATCTCTGCTACACTCATCTTCTGGGCATGATATCTCTTTATAGCCCAACATTCTGTGCCATATAACAAAGCTAGCCTAATAGCAGTCCGAAATAAACTTTCCCTTCAGCCATAACGAAATGTTACGATCACATAAAACTCCTGTTGCGCTCCTCCATTTCAACCAGTCGGCTCGAATCTTATGGTTGACATCACTATTGATCTCCACATCCTTTTGGATAATAAAACACAAGTACTTAAATTGACTGCTTATCGATATTTCTTATTCATCTAGTCTCACAATACTATAATCTCGGATTCCCTATTTACTGAATTTACACTCCATATACTCTGTTTTGGCCCTACTTAATCTAAAACCTCGAGATTCTAAATTCACCTCCATATCTCTAATTTGGCATTTACCCCAGCTCTCGTCTTATCGACTAGGACAATATCATCAGCAAATAGCATACACCACGGTATCTCATCCTGAATATCTCTAGTAAGCTCATCCATCACTTTGGCAAATAAAAATGGACTCAATGCAGATCCTTAATGCAATCCAATTGTGATAAAAAAATCACTTATTATGTCTCCACAAGTTCTGACATTTGTCACTACTCCATCATACATGTCCTTGATTATGTCAAATATATTTGATGGGGACTCCCATTTTCATCAATGTCCACCATAATACCTCTCTTGGCACCTTATCACAAGCTTTTTCTAAATCAATAAAGATCATATGCAAATTTCTCTTCCTCTCTCAAATCGTTTTATAAGTTAACGAAGCAAATGAATAGCCTCTGTCGTCGATCGCCCCGACGTGAACCCAAATTGGTTCTCTGATATTTTAACTTTATGCCTTAACTTGCGTTCAATTATCTTTTCCTAAAGCTTCATGGTGTGACACATGAGTTTATTTCACGATAATTTGAACAACTCTAGATATCATCCTTGTTCTTATAGAGAGGTATTAAGGTATTCTTCATCCACTCATTTGGCATCTTTTTGTTAGCCAGATCTTGTTAAAAAGGTTTGTTAACCATCCCACGCCCACCTCTCCTAAGCATCTCCATACCTTAATAAGAATTCCATCCGGACCAACAGCTTTCCTTGACTTCATCCTCTTCAAGGCCTCTTTAACTTCAAATTCGCTAATTTTGCGCATATAATTACGGTTCCTGGCACTGAATGGTAAGGTCATCCAAATCTTGAGTAGAACTACCATTGAACAATTTGTCAAAATACTCTCTTCATCTTTTTTTGATTTCTTCATCTCATACTAAAACCTTCTAATCCCCATCTTTGACACACCTCACAGTAGATAAGTCTCTAGTTTTTCTCTCCCTTATTCGAGCAATTTTATATATATCCTTTTCAAATCTCTTTGGTGTCCAACTTCTCACACACTCCTTTGCACACTTTAGCTCTTGCATTTTGAACAGCTTTCTTAACCTCCTTATTAGCTAGCTTATACCTCTCAAAACTCACTTCATCACAATTTTTCAAATCTCTGTATGAGTCTCGTTTGATCTTAATGGCAGCTTTTACCTCTTCATTCCACCATGATGTGTCCTTACCTGTGGACACACGCATATAATTATAAATCAGTGTGTGTGTGCGCGCGCGCGCGCATGTGCCCTAACATGTATACAGTGAAAACAAGCGTATCATTGTAACAAATTGTACTCCTTAAGAAAGATAATTAACTAGAAATTTAATATTTTCTAAGATTCATAAATGGGTTTAGACAAACCTGAAGGATATTTAAATTCTGTTTCGTTGAGTATAAAGTAACTTCATGTGTGAAGCATGCATTCTGTAAACAGGATCGACAGCAGAAGGATTTAAAGAGGCAGCTTTGCTGTAATACAAAATGCCTTATCAGGGGAATATCCCAGTTTTTCAGAGAGTTTTCCCAAGTAAAAAGCATGCAGCCACTCAGGCCTGCAATATTGGGAAGCATATCAAACATATCAGTATTCTTTAAATGGACTGTTTTAAAATAAAGATGAAAGTTGGAAAGATGTGGGTTAAGTAATTTAGTGAAAATGCCTTCTCAAAGTACTTCATTGAATTCTGAGAAAATGCCATCCATGCTGCATCCTTGGTTGGTACAGTAGATCTTTGATCATAAAATGGTACAACATTCTGAAGGCTGTCAGAGTAAACTAAAGCCAGTAATTCATGGATTTGGCTCTGGAAGAAAATATAAATTGAGTTGATACAATTAGTATACAGAACTAGAAGAAGAGCAGTACTTGCGGGGAAAAAAAATAATTAAACATAGCAAGTGAAAATGAAACCTCTTGATCCAGAGTTTTAGCAAGAGCTAAACTCATTAATAGACACCTGCAGCTCCGCCCTCTGACCAGTCTCAACTCGTTGAGGCAGGGTGGTGTTCTTTTTCCAATCCATAACAGTGATGTGTTTACTGCCATCATTCAGCAACAAATCCACTTCCTGCTTTCGGACAAACATGTCCAAACACATGACTACCACGATACTATGATTACAGATATTAACAATTTGTACAATCTTAAATTACAACTCTACTTCATCATAAATATTTGCAAGCTTCTGCCAGCTCTCAAAACGCAGGGGATTGTACAGTAAATCATATTTCAAAAGGTTAGCGCTTTGTTCCACAAATTCTTCCCCTTCTTTTCTAAGAACAAAGCCTGCATATTTGTCAGTGGCACTTGTCTCTTCTGCCTGAGCCATTAAGTGATACAAGTTGCTGTAAACCTCAAAATATGGCTGAGAACTGCAATGAAATAAAACATATAACAGGTAATATCCATCATCAATTAAGTCAACATATTAATTGACTGAGTTTGCAAATATGACTGAGTTGCAAATGCATGTAAACATACCCCACTGCTGATAACATCTTGAATGTCACATGCCCTCTTCCATTGGGGAACGATAGGTTCATGATAGACTCCCAATTACCATCTGATCTAGGTATTTGAGAAGCTTATCCTCGCATAAATCAGGACTGTCTAAGATCTTATCAATTGCATTTTCAGCCAATATTTCAGCAGGTGGTTGCTTACGAATAGCCCAAAAAACTCGTCGAAGTTTAATCAAGCCACCTCGCTGAAACAAATTAGAAATTATTTAACAGATTAAAAAAAAAGCCAAGACTGAAAATTCGCTCTGAAATGCAAAACGATGAGGAAAGAAAGAAATAAACTACTAACAGAAAGAGCTCTTGCATAAGGTAAAATATACTGAAATACATCTGCACATTGCTCCTTGGTTTGGTAATCTCCGCCACTAGTGTTCTTATGTATTGCTAGGTCATCTTCCCTTGATGAATCTGGATTTATATTAAGACCATACAAGCAGAAAAAGCTCTGTTCTAAGGCATTATCTATGAAAAATTCCACCTCCTCTATATCTACATCACCAACTAAACTAACAATATCAGAAATAATGGATTTGTCGCTTGGCTCTGAAGCAGAAATTAACTTAGCATCTGCCATGTTTTTCTGAGTCTCAAGTCCTACATCTTTATCTTGTTCTTCACAAGTTACGACGTGCTCAGGAGTCATGCCTTCTGTATCCTCGTGCAAAGTTGCACTTTCTCCTTTTCCATTTGTACCTGATCCAAAGAACAACCAGGCTTTAAGATAATAAAGAAATCAATTGCAATGTTAAGATGAGAATCTAGTTTTCTTTTCTTCAACCCCAACCTCCAGTTAATGATTTCAGCTTCATATCCAAGGCCAAAAGATGCTTAATTGCAAGCTTAAAAAATATCCCTTCCTCCCCTTACTGTCTCTACCAGCACAGCAGAGCCCATATTCCGCAAGTAAATCGTGGACTGCTGCAATTAAATCAACCTGTCATTTTAAGTGCAATTAGAGCCAGGAAAATCTGTGGAAAGAAATTGGAGGAATAAGTTCATTATGCCAATATAGTACATGTAATACCTGAATTTTGATAGGAATAGAAGGGTTGAGGTGTTGGAGTTTGACAAGATGCAATGGCTGCATCAACAAGGCACCAACCATCCAGCTTATCAATATGATCTGAAGTTCCTGAACCAGAACTTTTGAGGCAGAGGATTTTTCCCACCGCATCGCACATAATTATCAGTAGTAGAGTCTGAATTTTGAGGTTATAGTATTGTGAGACTAGATGGACAGGAAATACTGATGAGCATTCATTTTAAGTACTTGGGCTTTATTATCCAAAAGGATGGAGAGATCGATAGTAATGTCAACCATAGGATCCAAGTCGACTGGTTGAAATAGAGGAGGGCAACAAAAGTTTTATGTGATCGTAACATTCCGTTATGACTGAAGGGAAATTTTATCGGACTGCTATTAAGCCAGCTTTATTATATGGCACAGAATGTTGGGCTATAAAGAGACATCATGCTCAGAAGATGAGTGTAGCAGAGATGCGCATACTTCGTTGGATGTGTGACAACACGTGGATAGATAAGATGAGAAATGATGATATTCGTACTAAAATAGGTGTAGCCCATATAGAAGAGAAGATGAGAGAAAACCGCCTACGATGGTTTGGTCATGTGCGACGTAGACCTACAGATGCACCAGTTCGACGAGTAAAGCGTACCAATTTAGGGCAAGTTAAAAATGCGCAGGGGAGACCGAAGAAAACATGGATGGAGGTAATACGACAAGATATGGAGGCTAAAGGTCTTAGTGAAGGCATATTGCTCGATAGGAATGAGTGGAGAAAGCTGATCAATGTGCCCGATCCGGCGTAATTCTCTTTTGGTTCATGTAGCCTACCCCAAATACTTGGGACAAATGGCTTAGTTGTTTTTGTTTGTAGAGTCTGAATTTCACTAATAATAGAATCCAGGGTATTGGAATCACTCTGCAAATATAACAAACATTCAGATCATTTCAAGGAAACATGTAATGCATTCCACACCAAAAAATAAAAAAAGAACACACACACACACACACACACACACACACACACACACACACACACAGAGAGAGAGATAGTAGTAGTAGTAGAAGAAGAGGATTTGTGCACATAAATCAGTTAAAACAGTTGTGACTGACCCGTAAACTTTATCAAGCAATACTTGACTATAGCTGCAAGAGAAATAGATGAAAATAGAACAAATCTGCCAAGCTATTGTTTCCAGATCTCATAACTTCTCAGTTGCATATGTTTCTGACCAATGGAAAAGACTTCAGCAAAATAGAGCATAAAATATGCCAGATCAGACAACTGTAAGTGGATCAATCACAGTAACCAGATACATGAAAACTTTAACAACAAAAGATAAGTTTGCAATAGAAATAGGATATGCTAACTGTTAATGCAACAGTGGATATCACCTTAACAGAGCTGAACGGAGAAAAGGGGCTTATGTAGGATGCAGCGAAGACCAGAGTTTCGGAAAAGGATATAATGTGCTATTTTTGTTTTTATAAAAAGGAAGCATTGTGCCTATTGATCTGAGTTTGATAAGAAACAGAAATAAGCAAGAGATATTGTGAAGGTGAAGATCATGAGAGAAGATGCAGCGGGCGTTGGCAGAGTGAAGGCAGGAGGTCAGATATTAAAGTGTGGTACCTTTAAGACATCCAAACAAAACTATAAAGGAACATCACCACGCCAAGGTTGATTACAGCTATGGAAGATGAACTACTACGAAGAAGAAAAGAATAACATAAAATAACCTTTGGTTCACAAGTACAAGAAAAGAATAAGATAAATAATCTTTGGCTCACAAATACTAGTAGGTACCAAGCCAAACATGAAGCCAATCCTTATTTTTAAAGAAGATGCTGATCCAAGTCAACAGAGGAAAGACCTAGCGGATGCGTCATTCCTACAAAGAGATGACTGGTTCCTCTCATTCCCCAAGCATGGAAGTGGTGGGTTCAGCTCGATAGGACTCTCCACTTAAGTAAACCACAGAATATGCAGTCATATATACGTCCGCGCACTTGTGCATTGAATTTGGCTGCATAAGTTGCCACAAGCGGACATTTACATGGCCGAGCCCACGCAGCTGCATAAACCATATATGTGACATATGCAAAGCATGTGTTGTGCAGATGAAAATTTGCATCTTGAGCTCAGAAACAGAACCTGTTTACCTTGAATCCAAAAACCTCTTCCCTCTTATGTCGTTCTTTCTTCCCCTCTTCAACTTTTCCTTCTTTGAATTCACTGGATATTAAATGTTACTTGGTTGTTGTGCCACTTAATTTGATAAGTAGACTACTGATATTTGCTATGGTTAAATTGTATCCTATGGATGCTTGCAAGACATATTGTGTTCTTTTAACTTATTATTCATGGTTCACATTTTATGTATTTTATGTTTGTTATCTTACTATTAATTGTTAACTTCTTATTAAGTTAGATGTATTTCTATGTTATTTACCTAGATTATGACTTTTTAATGTAGCTTTTCAGCTCTCATTACGTCATAATCATGTTTACTCATAAAAATTGTCACTACTATGCACATTGTAGTTTGTGTATACTATGTCCCCTTCTTTTCTCTGAATTTTCTGATTTATATTTTATTAATATTTTTCAAAATGTGTGCTTTCATGCATGCGCCACATGTGCCTGCATATGCGGTATGCATCCCCTAAAGCATGTTGAACCTACCACATTTTAAAACATTGGGACATGTTGAACCTGCCACATTTTAAAACACTGGGACTCTCATCCAGTCAGAGCCGATAAGATTGTGTATGGGGGTGGTGAATTGGACCCTCATAGATCTAATTATGTCAATTGCTCTCTCCATGTAAACCATAGATCCAATTAATTTTAATTCTACGGTTTGATATTACATGAAACTTTTCCACATACAGCCCCTTACGTATACATGTTACCATGCCATGCACCTTTTCCCCCACTTTTCCACACATCGAAGCATGCCAACCTCACAAAGTACCCCAGCATACAATCAAGACCTTCTATGGATTTCCTGTTTAGCCTTTTGTTTCTGCAAAAGTTTCAACTTTTCATTCTTTGCACTTATTCCCTTAATATTCTTACACCATCTATATCAGGACTTCCTAAGAACAACCAATACAGGTTACAATGAGAATCAGCACTTGATCTATCCTTCTATTCTTCTTTTTGTTCTGACAATAGCCCCAGTTTTTCTACCTCACCATCTTAGACATGGGTAAGTTGCCCCATCGTTTCGCTATCCTAGCAGCGAGATGTGTGGTACCTATGAAGCGGGACAGGGGACACGGGATGCAGACATGACACGGCACGGATGCTGGGACAAAAAAAATCCTTAAAATGTATAATATGGGGACATGGTAATATAACTGTGTATGTATGTATGTATGTATCTATATTCATATCTAAACCGTATTCTATTAAAAGTAAAATAGCAAAAGAAAATAAATCTAAATGATTTACATCCATAGCTTCTAATGAAGTAACAAGCAAAACAAAAAATAATCTAAAATTAATCTAATTAATACCTCATCTAGTTTGTGATGTGTTTAGATTCTACAAACATATTTTTTTAATGTTTATATAAGCGACATGTACAACACATGATCTTTAGATTTTATTTAAAGCTGACAAGGTGTTGGACATGGTGCTGACACATAATTTTATGAATTTTTTTTTTAAATTCGACAGGACTTTAGAGTGTCTGATACATCTCGGGCAAGTGTCTTGCAAGTGTCGGTGTCCGCTCACTTTAAAGTGTGTGTCCTTCATAGGCTGATACTGCCTTTTTCCCACTATGTTTTCCCTATGAATGATCTTAAAACTTCATATTTCCAATGAAATCTTGCGCACACACATACCAAAGAACTCTAATCCTACAACAACCTAAGGCAAGTTAGTGTTGCTATAAATTAACCCTTTGAGGAGATAAATTAGTGAAGATGCAATAAGGGTTGAGGGCCTAGGCTTAGGTAAAAATCCAACTTTTTATTTAGGTTGTGAACTTTTTATCGACTTTCCAATGTAAGTTTTCTAATCACACATGATCTTAATAAATCTCCCTTTTGTTGTGTAACACCAGGAATTGCATATGCCAACAATCCTTCACATATGGGCAACACAAGTGGGCCGACACAATCAAACACATAAGTGGAGATAAGTATTATGCGGACAACTCGAACGGCATTAAGTTTCAAGCCTCCCATCATTTGAGAGTACAAATCTAGCGTTCTCTGGTAGCACACGGAATTCCCAACTCCTTTGGGACACGATCTAGGCTCTTATTCTTGTTTGTTACAACAAATCCCCAGGCCACAGTAAGCCGATCTAAGCGAAGGCAAACAATTAGTGAGAAAATAAAGCACAAAAAGAATAACACACAAATTTATGTGGTTCGACATGAACGAACAACCTATGTCCACGAGCGAAGAGAATCTACACTAACTTGAGGAGTACAAGAAAGGAGAAATCTCTCAAAATAATATTCTGACAATATATTACCATGAGGTTTAATCTCACCTCTCCTAGATGCAGAAGGGTTTGATTACAAGGGAAAAATTGGTTGCATGGAAGTTGTTAAAGATGCCTATCAAGCTTAATGCCAAGATGGTTGACAAATTGTATGAGCTATAGAATTTAGATAATACACACCAGGTTTTGCAGGCTTCATCTCCAATTCGGAAATCAGTGCCCCCCTGAAGACGGACGACATCTAGCATGAAGTCCCTTAGATGTTTATATTATCCAGTTTGACGTTTAGTGTATTTGAGTTCAACAACACTGATGCAATCACTGAACCAGATTTCTATTGTGATTTGGATTTGTGTTTCTATTGCTATTCTAGTTATGATTCTGAGGACCATTAGGTGTTCAAGTTCAAGCAGAACCTGAACTTGTTTAGTTTACATCGCATCTGAGATGCCTGTCAGAACGTATTTAATAAGTGGACGAGTTAAGCGAGGAATTTTGTGTTTGTTATGATTTAAGTCAAGTTGGAGATTTGTTGTGGGTGACTCAAATACTAAGGTCAAGTTTATTTGGATTAGAACTCTAACCTTATTTTTTTTCTTTTTTCTTTTTGAAATATAGGTCGTAGCCCTATGCAAGAGGGCTTTGAACCCCCAACATCTTGCCACTGCCAAAGAGGTTTACGTGGCACTTGCAACTTATCTTGTTTTAACATTCCAAACTTGTTTAGCATCAAACCAACATCCAAATATGTGTTTGTTCTTTGTTACTTTTTGTATACACGTGAGGAATAAGTGGTTAGAACTTATTCTAATTGGTCCTAAAGAAAAAAGTTAGAGAAACATACTACGTGTTCTTTAGATTGGGCTATGAGCCGGATAAGGACAAAGGCATGTCATATGTCAATCTCAGAATTGCGCACAACAGACTAAAGCAAATAATGTTGATTTTAAAAAGTATATAAAGAAAGGTCGCCACATATCTTGAGTATCTCCGCTCTTTTCTATTACCCTATTGTGAGAGTTTTAGGGTTTGAGAGAGTTTTGTATTTCAATGTCTTGGGATCAGGATTTTTTGTTTTGAGAGATTTCTCCAAATTTTCTACTTCTCAAATTATAATTAATTCTCCTCCTCTACTCATGGATGTTAGGTAGTTGGTCTTGAATTACATAAATATTTGTGTTTTTCTTCAAATGCTTTATTTTCATAATATTTGTTTGCATTTATTGATTTTGTGGTTTATTGGAGATTTGTCATAATAGTTAGCGCAAATTACACTTAACTAATACTTCAACACCTTAAAAATAAGTTATCCAACATCCATTATGTTTATCTATACATGCCATTGTTTACAATTATTATCACCAATCAAGGTATGAGGTTTCGGTTGTTTTGTCTCAATTTCGTCAAGGACTAGTCTGAAATTGACATGCAGTTTCACTTTTGCTAAGTTTCGCCATGTACACATTTGGTATCAGTCAACTTTGATAAGTTTCCATATCCAAACCTAATAAAATTCAAAAACAAAGAGAAATCTAATTAGTAATTTCATCTCTCTTCAAACTTTACCACCATACCAAATTTGTTTATCCTAATTTGCCCTAACCAGATCATAATTAAATATTTTAATTTAATTTTGACTAAAATTTTTAATTTACCTTAAATTGAGGATTTCATATTAATTTGGATCAATTTTTAGGGAACTGTTTAAGTATTAGAAATTCACTTCTCATAATTTAGTACTCATTTCGTCAACAGATTCATACCGAGTGCACGTGCTTTACACACACTGTATATGCAAATAATTAAAGATGCCTACATGTTTGTATACACTGAAACCAAAACCAAAACTTAAAAAGAAACATGTTGAAAGTAACAAAATTCGTCAAAACTAACAAAAGAATGATCGGAAACTGAAACTAAAACCAAGTTCTCTAACCTTGTCATGAATATAAAAGAGTTGTACAACAATGATTGAAACAACACTGATTTATGCCCATTTCCTAATTGCTGATAAGTTTGGCAATGATAGGCTAAATGATTTTATAATTGTTACCAGAGGCTGTAAAACACAAGACTGTGAGCATTAAGATGTGCATCCTATATGAACTTGGACTTCAAATCAAATAAAACATAATGATAAACAACTAACGGTCAAACACATAGTGACGCTAAATTTTACCGAAGATTACATGACTTTTCTTTTGATCAATGATACTCTTCACTTGCGATGCAATCCGAGATATACCCTTCAATTCATCAGCGATCATAAGCATCCACTTCTTGTTTATGGTTTCTGCACTTTCCAAATCAGAAGCAATACTTGTTTTGGATATTGAAGCTCTGTCTTTCCGTGACGTGAGAGAATCCTCCATAGCAGCTGCAAGAGTGAATATTTGTAGTTTCCTCCTGTGACAATTTAAATAAAGTTCAACATTAAGTGGCTCTGCTTTTTCACATGCCGTCATCAGAACATTTAGTGCTGATAACTCGAGTGAAATCACTCTTTCACTTTCCTCTGAGGCACTAGATAGTACTTCGTCTTTATTGGCGAGCAAAAGAGGAGAAAGTAAATCTATACACTTCGCATACATTATCCCATCAATCATTTCCTTGGTAGTTGTTCCAAGTAGTGCCTCTAAATTCAGCAAGTTAATTTCGTTACGAACTATGCCAACAGTAAGAGATCTCACAAGCTTGCAATGAGGTAAAAATACAGATATGGTGTCTCTTTCACTGTTTTGTCATTTTCCAAAAGTGATAAGCAAATACAGAACTCTTTAAGAGCTTTGTCTTTGCTATCAGAATATAAGGATAAGCGAGCACTTAGCCAGAAAAACCAGACCCAAAGGCAGTGTTATTGGCTAAAATAGGATCTTGTTCAGCAAATTCTTGGCAAAAAGACTCATCTGCCTTTTCTATACAGATATTGTCAGACTTATTAGCTGCAGGGATAGTTTCAACTACACAATTTAAGGGCCTCGCGGTCTTGTTCGGTTCATTTACTTCTGCAGTGATTTTTGAATTGCTGAGAGGGCCACAAATACCAGCTAAGTCATTTTGGGAATCTAGAGCTACCATCTCAATGACTTTACAAAGATGATACTATGCCTCAGAAAACAACTCTGACCTTTTGGATTCACTACCTGATAATGACCCTTGGTCATAGTATAACTCAGCAAGGAACAGGCTACACAGCAGAGTCCTATCCTGATCCCAGTGTCTTGTCAGCTTCTCTAATTTTAAAAACTTTAAGAAACTATCTTGGAAGGGTATTGATACAGGAAACTTCTTCCAATAACAAATGGCCCAAATGGTAAACACCAAAATTTTTGGAAGCCTTTGATATAAATTGTACAACATTTTCGTATTTAAGTGAGGTTGAATATTTGAGACTGTGAGTGATTGGGCCACAAGAATTATCAGAACGGTCATTGTCCTTGTTTCTTGACCTATTGAGAACAAAAGGTTATAGAAATCGGAAGACAACTTTTCCCAAATCCTTGCTGTTGCTAAATTCCAGCTCCTCTTTTCCTGATTTGCGACTTCTTAGCCTTTCCAAACGAGTACTTCGCCTTTCCTGAGTATGTTCTTTATCCGCAAAGCTGTATTTTTCTCTGGATGTACTTGTTTCATCAAAACTATAAGAAATGAGTGATGTGTTGTCACCAACTGGACAGACCTTCAGTATTTTCCCTTCTGCTGAATCCATTGCCATTTCTGAGCTTGAAGATAAACATATATCTACCTTGAAATTTGTGTACTTTCCAATTTTTTCATGGGTTTGAAGTCCTAAGCATCCCTCATCCAAGCGTGAATCGCAATGTCTATCATCTGATTTTTCATTTAATGCACCATTCTGTATAAAACCAGGCTCAGAATCCTTCCTTGTGCCGTGAAGAAAGATGCTCAGGATTGAATCTGCAAGAGCCACCTAGTTGCTCCTGCCAAGTTAAGTTATAAGCTTTTCTGATGCCTTTTTGATGAAATATTCTCATCACTCTCACCATATTGTGCTTTTCTTTTGTCAGGAAACTTAAGCCTAATGTGCTTTGGCTCCAATTTATCGATGCCACGAGGTGCAAATGGTACTGGCTCTGCATTTTCAATTGTCTTCTTGACACGAAGAGCACGAGAATGGGATGGCCAATGCCTCAGAATTAGATCAGCAACTGAAAGACATGCAACCTCATCGCCAATAGCAATAAGTATCTCCAATAGTTTTTCCATGAAGTTCCCTAAATTGAACAAAAACATCAGTTTATCCTTGCAATAAAATTATAGTCAACATTTCAATTCATGTATCTCCCGAAAAAAGATGCATCATCTTGGGCAATCTAGAGGTAAGTAACAATATGGGGCACACAATTAAGGACTTGCACAATGTCTTACAGTTATTAGGACTGCATAAAAGCCCTTGCTCAAATGCCCACCAGGAAGTACTCAATAAACCCATGGTGCATGACAGTGTCCCCACCTGATTCCAAACAACTGAGTCATTTGCATCAATCTCTACAGCTTGAATATAGCATTGAAGAGCATTTTTATAGTGGGGAGGACCTTGTTCAAGGAAAGCATTGGCAAGATTCTTCAAGGTCAAAAATCTGTAGAGAGAGTAAGATTACACCAGGTTAAACAAAAGAAAGTGAAATCTGATCATGCATGTCTAAGAAAGAAGTGACTTTACAGATGAAACTACTATTACTCGCATTTAATTTTATATTAAGCACTTTTTAGCATATTTTGATGCCATAGTTCTTCATTTACAAGATTCAGTCAAATACAAGTACTCTACATCAGCGACAGCATGTAGCATCATGCAAAATCTGCCCATCAAGATTCATCTTAAAGCTATCTAAGAAGATATTACCTCGATTGAAACAAACAAGACGGCACTTAAAATCAATAAAAACAAACAATCTACAACAAAACGTGTATGCAACTGATTGCAACCTGTAAAATTAAGATCATCGAAACTACTGAAGATAAGAAAAAGATATGTAAACTCAAATAAAAAGGAAAAAAATAAAATAAAAGACTTAGAGAAGGAAATGTTAATGTAGTCTGTATTTAATATAATAAAATGAAAGCATCCAGCAACAGAAGTTATATTTATTCAGAACAGAACTTATAGTTCAAAAGCAGCCGATGCTAACAAAATTTAAATAAATAAATAAAATTAAACAATGAAGTAAATATTAAGAAAATTTCAATTGATTAAGAAATGGATTTGTTGCAGGAAGCAAACCTTAGCTGTAATAAATGGCCATCACTAGCATTATTACCAACCTATAATGAAAGAAAAAGCTGATGAGAAAAGAACCACGATGGCAAAACACAAAGATTATAAATTAGTAGTTCTCAGTTGATATTACCTGAGCATTCGATATTATAGGATCTTTTAGAACAGCTTCCAAAAGTTCACGAGCTTTTGCATAATCCTTTTCTTGCAACTTTAAAAGCCCATCATGGTATGTTTGAGAAAGATGAGATTCCTGGGATACAGAAAAGCATACTCAAGGAAATTGTTAGAAATTTTGCACTAAATCTAAAACTTGCCTAATAACAGTGTCCATAAACCATCTCAAAATGACAGGAAAACTGTGATTTAAGAACTATTATCCTCTACTAACCAAAGCCACAAAAAGTGAAAGACAGATTATTGTCAATTTGAGATGTTCTTCCCAGTACCTATCAAGTAGGGGAAAAAAAAATATTATGCTGTTACTGACTCCCACTTTTTTCTATAATATTTAAGGGGAAATGTATCCATAGACTCACATGTTTTAGATATTTTCTTTTTTTACCCCTGCCTTAGTTTTTCTTCATGGTGTGCCCCTTTTTTACATTTCTACCATTGTTGCCCCTTCTTTATTTTTCTTATCATCTCTTGGTCTTTGTCAAGTAAGTAGTAACGAAAACTTTTTCAAAAATCTGTGCATTATCCGAACATATGTGACCTTAAACTTTTAAGTGCTTTGCCCCCATAGAATATTTCTCTTAGCCCACCCCCAACCCCGCAACCCCCACCCCCCCCCCCCCCAAAAGAAAAAAAAAACCCCTCCTTTTTCTGGAGGTAAGAGAATAAATGAAAACAATTCAAGATGTCCAAAACAATATATGTCACAGATTAATATGAAACTTAGCAATTTCATCCATTAAGAGGGGAATTTCTTATTCTCATCCATAATCCAAAAAAATACAAGAAGAAAAGAAAAAAATAGAAAACACCAAAAGAGAACCTTAAGGAAGAAAGATCCCACCTCTTTGCTCAAAAATTACAAACCTACCAGAAGAAAATCCATCTGAGACCAAAACTACACCCAAATTGAAAACTTTCCTTTAATTGGATCAACAGGATTTGAGCAAATGTTGTAGCACATTGAAGTTTTAAGGAGAAAAAAAGGAAGAAAAAGAAAAATGTCCAAACATTTGTATACTCTCTAATAGACCAAAAACTTTTATTCAATTATTATGAACATCTTCGTCCAATTTTTAATTAAAATCAACCAATAACATTGCCATTGAATTCTTCATCTTAGTCTTGATCAAGCTCTGAAATATTGCCCGATACCAGATCGTCCGATCGATACTGATATTGTCGATATGATTGAGATGACATTGACATTACCTAAATGACCTTGATGGAACGACAAATGCTCATTCGGATACCAAAACCTATAGCCAACACCAATAACGATATCTTAAACCTTGCTCGTAATGCCTTCGGATGAGAGAGATAGAACTCAACCAACCATTTGATCTTGGCCAAAAGTTGGGATGTGACTTGCTGCAACATCTGAAAATCAGGCGTTTTGCTCTAGCCAAAGCACCCTGGTCAGCTGAGAGCAATAACGAATCAATTCTAGTCCTCTTGAAATAGGACTTGGGCCCTCTTTTGTAACCATGTGCACCACAGGTTCATATATGTTTGTACCTAATACCTGGTGTTCTATGCCAATTTTGGTTGATCGTCCGATTTGATGGAGTTGTTTAAAGAAATCCCAGTAAGAATACAGTTTCTTGGTGCTTTGTTGTCTGGTTATGTTAAAATTGACCCGTGCTAAGGAGGTGATAGACTTTTCTGATGAGATGGCTTCTGATGGAAGGAGGCCAAAGAGCTTGGATTCTTGATTGTGATCAGTGCTTGCACTTATTTTCATGTCTCGTGCAGGAGGGTGGAGAGCTTTACATGATTTGTGAAAAAGTTCAGATCATGAATTGAAATCATGGTATTGGTATCAGCCAATAATTTTTAGTATCAATATTGTCAATATTAGCCATCAATATCGACAATATTGAACAAGACATCAATATTAATAGGGTTTGTATTTGATATGAGTGCCTCAAAATCTAATATGATATTGCCGATATATATATATATATATATATATATATATATATATATATATATATATATATATATATATATATATATATATATATATATATATATATATATATCGGAAAAAGCCTATACTTGAAACCATGGTTGAGATCCCTTAGCACAATCCTACTTGATTAATTCTCTCTCAATTATAGGCAGATCACTCTAAATAAGAAAGTCCCTTTTCAGGTAAAACCTATCATTTGATAGAAAGGCAAAAGTTGATCAAAAATACTAAAGAAGGATACAACATGAAAAAAAAAAAAAAAGCTGGAACAAGCATAAAAAGATAATTGAGGAAAATGTAGGGGTATGCACACATCTTTCCTTAATATTTAATTCTTGGATCATAAACCAAGAAGAGTGTCCTCTCTTGTAAAACATAGGGAAATCAATATTATTTCTTCAAATATTCAACTATACCACAAGTGGTAAAAATCCAAAAGCACCAGTGACCTAAGTTCATATTATATTGCAATCAGCCCCTCATCAACATAAAAGAAACACAATCCTCAAATAGTTACAATCAGCCACTCCTCAACTTGCTCTGATTTTAACTCCAAATATATACGTGTCTTGAGCTTTCATAACACGTTGGGAATTAGAATAAATTTCTCTAAGATATCCTAGCTAAAATGTTGAAAGTTTTATTATTTAATATACTCTAAACTATATAATCCGAGTTCAACACATTTCCCACAAAGCTCTATCGAGTATGACAACCACCAAAGTATCCTGCCTCTATATCTTAATTTCATCAATGACAAAGATAATTTTCCCACATTAGATCATCATTCATTTTAGGCTTCTATTAAACCCAACTCCTTCACCTTTCCAGTTAACCAACTAAATAATTCCTCAGTTCTCCTTAAAATAAACAAAAACAAGCAAACTAAATTAAACAAACGAAGAACTCAATTTCTAAGGGTTGAACATCTAAAAGCTAATCCAGCTGTGCATAATGAACTTTAAGCTTTAAAGTTATAATAACACTCATTCACCTAATGAATGTATTTCCAAATGTGCAGTAACTTGGTTACATGAGACAGCTTCAAATATCCAGGTGAAAGAATCTCATATACCTATCATATGAAGAGAAAAAAAAAAACTATCATATTTTTCCACAAGTCACCTCAACTCTTGCATCAATGCATTCTAATATACCTACATACCTTAAACATCTTGATCCCCTTTATTCCTAATCCAATCAACAAGATACACATCATTAAGCCCCAAAAGTCGACACTACCAAATGCCGACGCCAACAATAAGGAGAGAGAGAACAAAAAACTCTTGGCAACCAGAAAGCTTCACACTTTAAGCCTAACATGAAACACATTGGAATATCTTCCCATACTTTACTGTGGTTAATTGAATCTCATCCACCATGACGGTAATCTTTCCCTCCTGATAACAACATAAGCAAAAGCAGTCCTTGCTTAAAATCAGATACCAGTTCACAACTAAAATCTGTGTAGAACCTGAGGCATCCTCTAAGCATTTACTTGGGAAGGCATACATCTTGGAATAATCAGTCCAGTTCAACTAAAGATTCTTTCCTGTTGCAAAGGAACTTTAACGATTAATCAAAAATCTCCCTAGTGAGTAAGAAATAACTTAAAATTCTCCTCTAAATTCCACAATCAAGCTTGAGGATAATGAAAGTACTAAAACGTACACTTCGACGTGGTAATAGTAAATTCTCTATATGGACAATGAAGCTTTGCTAGAACACATCCATCATAGTTGTGAAAATAAATTTGCCCTAACATCAGGAACTTCACATCACTAACAAGCTAAGACCCATCCACGAAATCAAGAAAATACCCCTCGAATGCAACATTTTAAGAGTCGAAATTACGCCCCATATCTAAATTATACTGCACGTCTGCAAGTTTCTTTCATTTCAGTACTACTAGTTCATAAAAGATAAACTTCATCCATTAGGGTGAATACACTTTTAACCCAAAAGGGATGAGGCGATATTAACAAAACAAACAAACAAACAAAATTTTCACAGTGACCTTAAAACTTGGATTCATAGAACAACCCCACCCCAAAAAAAAAGAATAATATAATAATAGTAGTAAGAGATAGACTTGTGTCCTTCCAAAAGGATTTGAGGCCAAATCCTTCCCACTGAAATACCAACATCCGATATTCGAATACAAGATCCACTTCGTTGAAGTTGATCTAGATTATTTCAAGTATCTATAAACCAAAAATGAGTGTTTTGAATACTTTTTGCCCATGCATCAAGTAGGGAAAAACGGACGGCCTAAATAGTGAGTTGGTTAGTTCAACGGTATAGAACAGTTGAAACCTAACAAAAATTGGTTTGTAGGGGTTTTAAATGTTTAGATCATAATCAAATGGCCGGATCGAGAATTTGTATGTCGAAATATATAGATCTAACCAACTCACTACTTTCGGCCGTCCATTTTGCATCGCTTGATGGATCGGGAAAAAATATTCAAAACACTTGATTTTTGGTTTATAGATAGTTGAAATAATACAGATCAACTTCAATGGAGTAGATCTTCTATTCGAATGTCGGATGTTGGTATTTCAATGGGAAGGATTTGGCCTCAAATTCTTTTGGAAGGACACAAGTTTATCTCATATTGGTAATAGTAATAATAATAAAATAAAAAAGAAATTACTGAAAACTACCCCCTAAAATTATTGAACATTAACCAAAACCGCTCCAGGCGTCTTATTCGAAGAACATTCTCCCCAAAGACTTGAGCTTTCTGCATTTCACACTCGACACTCATAGCTTCCGACATGGTCCCCTCAATGTAATCCACGCCATCATGGTTTGGTCCTCAATTTCTTGTTTATCCAAACAAAATCTATTAGTTAAAAACTTGTCTGCACCATTGGCATACAATTTAAACACTATTTCTGTGGCAACTTCCTGAAATCCCAAATGCGTCCCAAAAATCGAACACCAGCACTGATCAACTGAGAAATAATCAAGAATTCATATAATCAAGAAAGAGAGGGCAGACCTGGGCTTCTTTCGTCGGCGCAAGGGCTCCCACTGGCCGCAGGAATCCGTGTCATTGATCGCTGCAATCGAGAACTGCAACCAGCAAATTTTGACATCGGATTAGCTCCTCCTAATGAAAAAGAAGAGAGAGAGCGAGAAGAAATCTGGAGAATCTGGGGGTAAGCGATGATACTGACCATGCCTCGAGGGAGTAGAGAAGCGCGCGCCCTCTCCCTTTCTCGTTAAGGGTCTAGAATTTCTAGAAAGAAGGGACACGGCCGAACCAAAGGGCGAACCGTCTCAATGTCGGGGTTTGAAAACTAGATTATTGCTTTGGGTGGAATCGAGAGAGGGAGGGAGAGGAGAGAAAAAAGGAGCGAGGAGATTGGAGAGAGAGAGAGGGGAGAGAGGGAAGGGAGGAAAGAGGAGCAAGGAGGAGGGAGACGGGGAGAGGGGGTGAAGAGAGTCTCTCAGTTTTTTTTTTTTTTTTTTTTTTTTTTGTTTGAGGGTAGACGCATTGATAAAATATAAGAAAGAGTTACGAGAGAAACCTTACTTTGTGATTTAATTAATAAAATAAAATAAATTAAAATAAATATATATAGAGAAAAATTGAGAACTTCATTCTATATTTTATTAGAAAACTATCATATACCAAGATTCAAACTGACTATCACTGAGAAGTAAACTGACCAGGGACCACGATGATCAGAAATAATAAACTACCACTTGCGATGGAATCGAGCGGTGAAGAGGAGCGAGGAGGAAGAAGGAGTAGAAAGATGGGAGAGGAAGAGAAAGAGGGAGAGGAAGAGGGGGGAGAGGAGAGAGCATCAAGGAAGGAAGGAGGTAGGGAGAGGGGAGAAGAGAGGGCCACTCAGTTCTCTCTGTGGCTCTCTTTTGAGGGACATACGGACAGACAAAGTTTAAAAAGGAGTCACGAGAGAAACCTCACTTCGTTCGGTTTGAATATATATTAGAATACCACTTGAGACAATAGAAACCAAGCTCATGGAAGGCTAGTGACGGTGAAGGAAAGGGTGATGGATTTACCTGCGGAGGAGGAGGAAGAGGGAGAAGAAAGAGGGGAGAAGAAGAAGTAGAGGGTAATGGAGGAGGAGGGATGAGGGGAGAAGAAGAGAGAGAAAGGTGGGAGTACGGCGGTGCTGGTGATTGGGAGGCGGAGGTGGCTGATAGCTTCTCCCTCTCCTTCTCTCTCTCTCTCTCTCTCTCTCTCTCTCTCTCTCTCGTGTTTATGAAGATGGACGGACGGACGGACAAACTTTGTAAAAAAGTCACGGTAGAAAATCTTACTCCACTTGAGTTTGATAAATGTGTCCACTGACATGGCTTGAATCAGTGACATGTGAGTGAGCGGTGCTCTTAACGAACCCAAGACCACCGGTAAGCTACTTGCGAGGGACGCATCGAGGTTTTAATTGGGAACCAAACTGTAGTTGCTTTGCAGTTGACAGATGATTTTTTATGTAAACTTTACTTTGGTTGTGGTTTTTGTGTATGTTTACTTAGATCTTTGACAGTGTGATGCACGTGTTAATACAAAGAATCAATATCTTGATGACAAAAATTAGATGGAAAAAACTATTTAGATAAAACTAACTTGTTAGATATTTAATTTATTCTCAAAATAAATTTATAGAATTCATTAGTTGAATAGTCAAATATTTAACTAAATAATTTTTAATTTAAATGATAAAATTATTAGAAAACTGAACTCATATTAGAACTAAAACAACATTTGATGAGAGGGTAATTTAGAATATGGTATTAGTTGTAAAGAAATTTTTAATTATTTTTATTTATTAAAATATGTAGAGAGAAACATGAGAGTGAATTTTGAGTGAGGCAACTATTAGAACCCCCAAAGTTTGCATTAATAGCAGAGATGATAGAGATATTTATCGATCAAAATAATAATTTGTTTTTTTTTTATAGAAAAGCTTCTAGCAGGAGAAAGGAAATATTTTCTTAGCAAATTAAGATATGTGAAAATAGTATATTGTTATTATTGTTGCATCCAGGAGGGTTTACGAGCATCAAGTAACGATACATAACTAGGTAAAACTAGTAAAAACATATGTTATATATGGTAGATTAAGATTCTTATTGACCATTGAAGTTCTTCTATTTGCTTTACATTTTTTTTTACATTTTATGTGTTAATGGAAGAAAAAACAAGTTTTGTTATTGTTGAGCCCGGCATGAGATGAAAGCACCAATAAAGGTGACACCTTTGGCCGAAAAAACCCAAACAACGAACAACTCACAAAGACACAAGATCTAATAAGGTTCGGTAATTTGTCTACGTCCTCGGGGCATAAGAGAGAAAATCTTATTCAATTAACCAAAGTTGGAAGGAGGGATACAAGATGCTCACTCGCACACAACTAGAGTTACAAAACCCTCTATTTATAGCCAGTGGGGGAGAGAGTCAAACAAAGTAAATCAACCGAATTTTGGTTTAAAATAGAAAACGACCCGAACTCCAATTTGCCCAAAACTCCGAAGACGTCAAGGACTCTGATGACATCCATGACTCCGAAACGTCAAGGACTCCGATGACATCTAGGACTCCGAACACCCGTGCTGCTATATACTCCGAACTAGAACTCCAAGGCAAGACTTTGGACTTGGTCTCTGGACTTCCTCGGACAGTGCTGCTATCACTCTGAATCCACTCTGAATCTCCGAGTTCTATACTCCGCTCCATTCAATTTTTTTTGCGGGGACTATGCCCTCGAAGATTCCCAGGAGGGGGCTCCCCACCCCTTTCAACTCCTGGCGACCTAACCACGTAATAACTCTGCATATGGTGAAACTCCGTCAAGACAACAATTAAAATCTTCAATTTTGATCTTCTCTCTAAAATTTTTCACCTTGGTGAAGATTTTTCAAATCTGAGCCGAACACTAACGAATAGAACCAACATTATTTTGAGATCGACGCACGATTCCACAAACAGCGTCGCTCTGAGTTTGACACATGATCTCTGCCGAACAGACCAAATCACCAATATTGACTCACCAAACAAGCTACACCATTATGGATGCTTACGCACCCTGCGCAAAGGACCAACCTCACGTAGTGCATCTAAATGAGCTGCAAAAAGCTCAACAAACTGGAAGGATTCGGAGCAAGTTCTTGCAATAATTAAACTTGATTCCGAAAATCACTTTAGTAAGCATGTCCGTCATATTGTTCATTGTGTGAATTTTCTTCAACTCAATATCACCCTCCTCAAGAATATCCCACACAAAATGGTACATGACATCAATGTACTTCGTTCTTGCATGATAGACTTGGTTCTTCACTAAATAAATAACATTCATACTATCACAATTGACGTTCAAGAAGTCTCGTTTGATTCACAAATCATCCATCAACCCTTGAAGTCAAATCGCCTCCTTCATAGCCTCTATCATTGCCATATATTTTGCTTTTGTGTCGACAATGCCATAGTATGTTGTACAGTAGGTTGTATAGTATAGCGCCAACTCACTGGTGCCTGTG
Source organism: Agave tequilana (assembly GCA_038442645.1). Lineage (NCBI taxonomy): Eukaryota > Viridiplantae > Streptophyta > Magnoliopsida > Asparagales > Asparagaceae > Agave > Agave tequilana. The sequence continues at coordinate 76,607 of JAVJIF010031683.1, forward strand.
ACAGGGTGAACACATACCTTGTAATAGACCTGCGCTTGTCAAGGTCCCTAGTATAATCTGAGTCCACATAACATGTGTACTCCTACTTACCATGATCATCCTTCTCAAACATCAATCCAACATTTACAGTTCCTTTGATATACTGTAGAATCTATCTCACAGCCTCCCAATGACCCTTACCAGGATCATGCATGTATTTAGATACCATGCTCATGGCTTGTGACGAATCTGACTTTGTACACACCATAGCATACATCAAACTACCCATAGCACTGGCATATAGCATGTGAGACATGTACTCACGCTTATCCACTATCTTCGGAAACATCTTAGCTGAAAGCTTGAAATGAGGGGCCAATAGAACACTTGCAGACTTTGTGTCGCTATCAATGTTGAACTTTTGTAGAACCGTCTGCAAGTAAGATTTTTGAGTTAAACTCACTTTTTCCTTCACCATGTCTCTCTCAATCTCCATACCCAGTATCCTCTTTACTTCTCCTAGATCCTTCATTTCAAACTCAGATGATAACTGACCTTTTAACCTATCAATTGCTGATCTATTTTTAGAAGCTATGAGCATATCATCAATATACAAAAGCAAATAGATATACTCCCTACTTGGTAGCTTGTGAAAGTAAACGCATGGGTCATATAAGCTCTTGGTGTACGTTTTGCTAATCATAAACTTGTCGAATCGTTTATACCATTATCTTGGTGACTCCTTTAGTTTATAAAGCGACTTCTAGAGTTTACAAATTAAACTTTCTTTCCTTGCAGCTCTAAACCCCATGGTTGAGTCATGTAGATCTCCTCGTCAAGATCATCATGCAGAAAGGTAGTCTTCACATCTAGCTGATCAAGCTCAAAACATATTGTGCCACAAGTGCTAACAAAATATGAATAGAGGAGTGCTTCACAACATGTGAGAATACCTCATGTAGCCAATGCCTTCCCTCTGTGCAGAGCCTTTGACCACCAACCTGGCCTTGTAGCGCACAAATGCATCTGGAGATCCTTCCTTCTTTGCAAATACCCATTCGCAACCAATGACCTTCTTTCCTTTGGACAACTTAGCTAGTTCTCAAGTGTCGTTCTTGTGAAGAGATTCAATCTCCCCTAACATGACATTCTTTCACATTTCAGACTCAGAGCACGACTTTGCTTCTCTATATGTAGAAGGAACGCTATCCTCAACGACCTCAACTTGAAATGCATAGGCCACAACCATATCTGAAAACTGTACTGGCTTTCGCATAGTCCTCTTGGGTTTATGTGCTACAATCAAATCCGCTGACCTTCTGGCTTCTGATTCTTAACAACCTCTTATGTAACCTCCTTATCAAGTACATGGTGCTCATGTTGTGTCACTGCAAAAGGCACCCTAATAGATACAGAACTATCTAGAGAATGTTGAGAGGTATCACTCTCCATCCGCTATGATGCCCCCTTGGTCTGTCTACTCTCTACTTACTGAGAGCTTGGAGACTTTATCATAAAAATCTCATCAAAAGTGACATCCCTGCTCAAAACTATTTTTCTGTCTTCAAATTCTCAAAGCTTGTACCCTTTCACACCTCTTTTGAACCCTAAGAACACGTTTTTTCTTGCTCGAGGCTCTAATTTTCCATCATTCATATGGAAATAAGATGGACACCCAAATACCTTGAGCATATCATAATCTGAAGCACTCTTGCCCGATCATATTTCCATTGGAGTCTTACCTTCTATCGCAGACGATGGCAACCTATTGATGAGATGGCTTGCATAATCAAGGCCTCAGCCCGAAATGTCTTTTTAAGCCCACTGTTTACAACAAACATCGTATCTTCTCCAGCAAGGTACTATTTAGCCTCTCTGCCACCCCATTCTGTTGCAAGTCTCTCTAATTGTGAAGTATCTTTCAATGCCTCCATCACGGCATAACTGTAGAAATGGATCACTCTTGTACTCTCCTCCATTATCTGATTTGAGTGTCTTGATCTTCCTGATTGAGGTGTTACCTGTATAGAAAATACAGAATTTCAGAATTTAAGAATAAAAAGTTTAAGGTACGCAATACTACCACGATAGCAAGTGGCTATGGGGGTCGTGATTAACAAGAAGGGACTAGCGATGGAAACATATTGTAAGTTCTCTTTTAGTTCATTTAAAATGGTTAAAAGATTTTCTCTTGTTCTTATAAAGAAAAGAAAAAAAGAATCTATTGTTAAGTTAAGAAGAAAGTAAAAGATAAAAAAAATGGAGAATATGGAAATGAGTTTATACAAAGAAATAAAAATAGTCAAGAGTTGAGATTTGGTGTTTCAAATATTTTCTAAACTAAGAAATTAAAATAAAAAGAAGTGTTTACTTACCTCTTCAGTGCTTTCTTACCTTGGATCCGTCGCGATGACTTACTTTGTCTTTGAAGGAGAGCAGAGCATGGTCTGTAGGATCTTTTCCTTTCTCGATCTACACTATGAATTAAGGGGCAAGCTAAACTAACAAAGGAACAATTATCCATCACCATAAGCCATCAATGACACTTACAATGGCAAGTCAGCTTCGAGGCTGTAAGAATTGTTGGCCCAGAGGCCTTCCACTCTAGTTTTGATGATGATTAACTAATGTAGTTATGTTTACTAATAATCTTGTGATGTTTAGTTTCAGATCATTAACCAAGATGTTGTTGGTAATTAGCTTCAACAAAGGAGTTTTGAAGCCTTTCACATGGTGATTCAAGAGCCCGAGCATAAAGATCATTTATAGCACTCGTTGGAGTCAAGCTCGGTGGATCACGATTTGGATCGAGTCGACTTGAAGACGGAGTTCGTCAAGAAGACCTTCGGTACCATAGTTTAGTTTGTGTTTTAGATCCATATGTAAAGATTAGATAGTGTGATATGCTCAAGTTCACAATACACACACGTTTCATGTTTTGGATTTATTTTTTCGGTTTTGGTTTAACCGATATTGGTTTTCATGTATAGTTAGATCAAAACAAGTGTACATTGTTTAAATGTATATTAGATATATTCTATATACATACATGCTTCATATCCTAGACAAACTTATTTTGATATGCCTATTCATGTGTTTAGGTTTTGTATTTTTAACAAAACATATTTTCATATTTAAAGTCAAAAATAATGATATGCATATGTTTCATGTATATTGGACTTATGTCCATATGCAACATGCCTAAAAGTGTTTAAGTATCATGTTTTTGTATTTGAATGAGTTTTGGACAAAACGAATTTTCTTTTGAAAAATCTAAGTTTGAAAATTACAGGTTTTGGTTTTCGGTAACTTTTCTATAACACAAAAATAGTTCAAAATGTTTGATATTTGTATTAAAATTTTTAACACATGTTTGTATATCATATAAAAAGTTAGAAACTATTTTTGTGGAATTTTTAGAAGATTTATGGAATTTTTAGAATTATTTAAAACAAGTTTTTCTGTCCCAAAACAGAACCTGCCAGGCTCTGGCGGTCGACCGGGCCAGTCAACCAGGCCCAGACGTGCACAAACTTGTGCACTTGGCACGGTCGACCGGGTCGGTCGACTGGCTAGAGAGCTTTGCTCTCTGGATTTGGGCGGTCGACTGGACGGTCGACCGGTTGCTTCCAATAGTCAAAAATATGACCGTTAGCGGTCGACCGGGCCGGTCGACCGCCAGCCGCCAGGGTTGACAAACAGCCCCAACGGCTAGTTTTTGATTGAGGCCTATTTAAGCCTCATTTCTTTGGGATTTTGGTAAGATTTTTAAACAAGAAAAATTCCTACTCTCATGTGTTTTCCAGCAAGTTTTCAAAAGTGTTTTAGTGCTTCAAAAGATTCATCTTATTGGTTTTTAGGGTTTTTAGAAAAATCAAAGAAAATAGAAATTTGGGAGATTTGTATTTGTTCTTCATTTCCATCATCTTCAAAGAGTTTCCCCAAGTAATTTTCTTTGAGTTTTTGTTTTTCAAACTCTTGGTTTTTCACACTTGAGCTATATCTCATATCCTATCTATTTAGGATCATTTATTTGTGGGAAAAGGTTTTGGTTGTGGTTGAGATATACCACTTTGTTGTAAACCTTTTTATTTGGATATCCCTCTTTGGTAGAGGTGGATTTGGCTTGTTGGTTGCTCCCTCTTTGGTAGAGGTTGAGGTTGTGGTTTACTCCCTCTTGGTGAGGTGGAGTTGGTTGGTATTTGTATCCCTCTTCGGTAGAGGTGGATTGTGCTTGTGTCCCTCTCGGTGAGGTGGATTTGGTTGTATTGGTGGAGTTCGGTACTCCGGTCTTCGGTAGACCATTTGTATTGCCTCGGTGGAGGTTGTATTGGTTGAGAGAGGAGTTCGGTACTCCTAGTGGATTGGAAATCCTTCTCGGTGAAGGCGGGGACGTAGAGCTCGATGTTCGAACCTCGAAACACATCTTGTTGTTTGTGTTTGATCCATTGTCTCTAAACTCTCTCTCTTTATTTGTGCATAGCATCATTCATATTGTCATATCTTATATGCTTGTGTTGTGCCTTGCATTGATTCATATTGCTTATTCCTATATGCTTGGTTGTGTTTGCTTGTGTGCCTCACTTGTGCTTAACCACGAGAGCTTCATATAGCGACTCAACTCTTATTCAGAGGAATCAAGAGGAGTTAGTCCAGAGCCCTTCACGGGGAATTCGGCTACACTCATTGGTTGCACTAAGTATTGTTGCAATTTAGTTTTAATTTCCGCATTTAGTTCATTAGATTAGCCTTATCACCTATTCACCCCCCTCTAGGTGACTTCAATTGGTATCAGAGCCTACGCTCCTGATATTTGGTTTAACCACCTAGGAGTGTGATCTTGGTTTGCTAATCTATCATCTGCATTGGCACGTATATTGTTTGCACACACTCATGGATTGCTTGTCACCTCCCATGTTTGATGTTTCCAACATTGACACATGAAAATTTAGGATGTCCATGTATTTGAAAACCCTAGATTTGCATGTTTTCCTTACCGCTACCAAGAAATGCTATCTTGGTAACCGCAATCATATAGGGGCCAATGCACAAGCCCTTGAGGCTATTAGAAGCACGCTTAACAAAGATTATCTTATGCTTGTTTCTAACTTTGATTCCGCCTTTGTAGTGTGTAACAAGTTGACTTCCTCCGAGCATCAAATGCCCAACATAATGGAGGATGAATCTAGTGGAGACGAATCCGAACAACGATGCTATATGGTCCAAGGGAATGACTCCCTTGAGGTACATTCGGATACTCAACTAGATAGTGCTAGCTCTTCATTTGATGATCATGATAGTATGGATGCCGATGCTTTAAATGAAAAGTTATCTATTGTTTGTGAAAACCTCCTTGAAAAATATAAAGTTTTGAAAAAGAAAACTTGTAAGTTAAGTAAAGAAAAAGAGGATTTGTTTTCAAAACTTGAGTTGGTTTTGCAAGAGAAGGTTGAGATTTCTAATGAAAGGGATTCATTGAAATCTAGACTTGAACTTTCCCTAAAAGAAAATGAAGTTTTAAAATCTAAAAATGATTGTGAAATAGTTTTGAAGAAAAATGAAAACTTGTCTTCAAAAGTTAGTTTTGTTTTAAAAGAAAATGATTCTTTAAAAATGAAAATTGCTTCAATTTCAAAGGATTTAGAAGTTTGTTTAAAGAAAAATGAATCTTTGCAAAATACTATTGATACACATGTTTGCCATGCTAGGATAGCTTCACCTAGTTCACCTATTGCATGCTCCACTTCTTCTTTAATTAAAAATAATATATCTATGCTTAAGAAGAATATGGATTGTTTAGGCTCCACTTTGAGCCAATGTGTTTTGAGTCATACACATTTGGAATCTTTATTTCGAAAGAAACAAGTTCCTATTATGCATGCACACCCTCCACGGCATACACATGCTACTCACGGTCACAACCATCACACTTTGTATGCTCATGTGTACACTTGTACACATTGTGGGCGTAAGGGCGACCTTGCTAAATTTTGTTATGATCGTATAAATGATTCTAATTTAGCAACTAAGTTTGCTTGGGTTAGGAAAGGAACTAACCCCATGGACCCAAAAGATTGTGGGTACTAAAGACCACCCCTATTGTATTTGATGTAGGTGTGGGCTCTCGCATGACGTGAGAGTTATGGTGCCTTGAGGTGGATGCGTTCCGAGCTTAAAGATTACTATTTGGATGCATCACTTTCAAGGGATGTTTGGTGGGAGGACCACCTTAGTTTGGAGAACTAGAGAAGTGCCTTCATCGGTTTTGGTATCGATCTCTAACTCCCGTTTATATTTGCATGTTTTTCATGTCTTTGATTTATAGCATGTCTTATTTTATTATTCATTATGCTTATGCCATGTTTATTAGATTAGTGATATAGATGTTTAATTATTTGAGACACCCATGTTTAATATGGACTTATATCTTTGTGTTCTCACTTTGTTTTAAACTAATATATATATCCTAGATCTAATGCATATGCATATACATAATGATCATATGTATGTTTATGATTTTTGTTCTTGAAGCTTCATGTTTGTAGATTATTATGTTAAATGCCATGGTTATTAGATCATTGACATACATATATAGCATTTGAGATCACCCATGTTTATATGAACCCATATGTTGTGTTCTTACCATTATTTAGCTATTATATATATCATAAGTCTAATAGCATGTGGATTTACATAATGATCGTATTTATATTTATCATGTTGATTTATGTCTTATTTTATGCTTCATGTTTTGAATATATGTTTAAATGTTAGTTTTCATTAAGAATAGGATTTATACTTGTACATATTATGGGCCACAAATAAATTTTTATATGTTTGTGCTTGAACGCCTATTTGTACCCATTAGATGTGCTAGTATGGTCTAGTTTTGATGATTCATGCATTTGACTTGTATTCCTATTTTATCCATGTTTTCATGTTTATATGTTTAACTTCATGTATATGTCCATCTTGTCTAAACTATTGATTATACATATACATCCTTGAGCACGTACCTTCATGCATATACTTTTGTGGACTCGTTATGTTTTGGATATGTATGTATACTTTAGTTTGTACAAGACATACATATGCCTTGAAGATTAAATAGTTTTGATGATTTTCATATTTAAGGAATATTGAGCTTAATTGCCTAATTTCATGTTTATGTGATTCACATAACACTTGTGCACTCACTTCATTTAAATGTTTCTCATGATTATGTTTTCATGAGTATGATATGGGCTTTATGGACTTTGAGTGTTTAGTGACTATATGATTTACATGTTTATCATGAAATATAATTTTATTTTATTCCTTACTTGAAAGATTTCGTACTAGTTTACAAGTTTTTCCATTTAACTAGTTGCGGTATTCTTTGTTATGGTAGTGTTTTTCAAACATACAATATTTTTCAAACCTATTTTTGAAAACCCCTACCTTCCAAGGCGGTTGGATGGGAGACCATGCCTTGTATGCTCTTTACTGGAAATCATTTTAAACTTGTGCATGAAATGGGTGGTAGGTTATATGAGGTATACACTTGATATTATTGTTGTTTCAATTGGTATCATTGGATCTTTTAAATTGGTATCAATATTGACATTTTGTATACTCATATATTGTTTTTGTGTATGTATGCTTTCATTTGGTATCATCTATTTTGATTGGTACTCATTTTCATACACCTATACATATTTTATTTGTGCTTACTATATCCCTATATCTTTAAGCACAAAATTTTGATTATGCAAAGCTTGAATGTTTAATGACTATCATGTTTCTATTAATGAGTTTTCAATTGGTATCTTAAACAAGCTTATGCATCATTTTATTTGGTATTTCATAAAGGGGGAGAAAATTCGTATTTTATCTTTCAATTGTATTTTGTTTACCGTTGATTTCTATTCCCACACTTTATGTTGAAAAATAATTGAAAATTGAATATTGATTTTAATTTGGTATCATATGTTCAAAATGAAAAATATTTACAATTGGTATCAAGATTTTTGTTTACTTTCAATTGGTATCTATTGATCTATTTCTTTCAATTGGTATCCATGAAATTTTTTTTTTGTATATTAAAATTTGATTTTTCTAAGATATCTCAAATTTGTTTTATTGAGAAAATTCAAAATGTTTTGATTTATATTGCCTATATGCAAGGGGAGCTTAACATCTCTTCTACATATAGATTCATGTTGAGTGTATCTTATATTGAGGAGCTTGACAACTCTTCTTTATACGATGCACGTGTGTAGGGGGAGCTTCACATCTCTTCTTATGCATTGGATATTTTGTGTTATGTGAATTAGGGCTTGTCATCCTTTCTTCATGTAATGCATATATGTAGGAAGTTAACTTAGCGTCTTCCTCTTCATGAATGTATATCGCATATATTCTTATTATTGTTTTGTTTGATGTCACCCCTTTATTGATTCTTTGTTTCGAACAAAAAGGGGAGAAGAATTTGTTTATTTTACTTTAACCCCTTTGTTGATGATTGACAAAAAGGGGGAGAAGTATTTGTGTTTATATGCATGATATAGTTTGAGTTTATATGCATATAGTTGAGTTTTTGTTTGATTGATTAGTTTTTTAATTGATTGGTATCAAGAGCATGTTTAATTTTAAAAATAAGAGAAAAAGATTTTATTTTAAATATTTGGTATCAAGAGCATGTTCATTTCATTGTTTTATGCATGTTTATGCATATTCATGTTTAGTATTCATTGCATATATTTGTTATTTATTCCTATGCATGAGTTAAGGGGGAGCTTCTTTGAAGCTTAACTTTAATCCATGCATATATAACTCCATGAGTTTTGTCATCATCAAAAAGGGGGAGATTGTTGGCCCAGAGGCTTTCCACTCTAGTTTTGATGATGATTAACTCATGTAGTTATGTTTACTAATAATCTTGTGATGTTTAGTTTCAGATCATTAACCAAGATGTTAGTTGGTGATTAGCTTCAACAAAGGAGTTTTGAAGCCTTTCACATGGTGATTCAAGAGCCCGAGCATAAAGATCATTTATAGCACTCGTTGGAGTCAAGCTCGGTGGATCACGATTTGGATCGAGTCGACTTGAAGACGGAGTTCGTCAAGAAGACCTTCGGTACCATAGTTTAGTTTGTGTTTTAGATCTATATGTAAAGATTAAATAGTGTGATATGCTCAAGTTCACAATACACACACGTTTCATGTTTTGGATTTAGTTTTTCGGTTTTTAATTTAACCGATATTGGTTTTCATGAATAGTTAGATCAAAACAAGTGTACATTGTTTAAATGTATATTAGATATGTTCTATATACATACATGCTTCATATCCTAGACAAACTTATTTTGATATGCCTATTTATGTGTTTATGTTTTGTATTTTTAACAAAACATATTTTCATATTTAAAGTCAAAAATAATAATATATATATTTTCATGTATATTGGACTTATGTCCATATGCAACATGCCTAAAAGTGTTTAAGTATCATGTTTTTGTATTTGAATGAGTTTTGGACAAAACGAATTTTCTTTTGAAAAATCCAAGTTTGAAAAATACAGGTTTTGGTTTTCGGTAACTTTTCCATAACACAAAAATGGTTCAAAATGTTTGATATTTGTATTAAATTTTTAACACATGTTTGTATATCATATAAAATGTTAGAAACTATTTTTGTGGAATTTTTAGAAGATTTATAGAATTTTTAGAATTATTTAAAACAAGTTTTTCTGTCCCAAAACAGAACCTGTCAGGCTCTGGCGGTCGACCGGGCCAGTCGACCGGGCCCAGAGTCGGTCGACCGATCGGTCGACCGACGTGCACAAACTTGTGCACGTTGGCACGGTCGACCGGGTCGGCCGACCGGCCAGAGAGCTTTGCTCTCTGGATTTGGGCGGTCGACCGGACGGTCGACCGGTTGCTTCCAACGGTAAAAAATATGACCGTTGGCCGTCGACCGGGCCGGTCGACCGCCAGCCGCCAGGGCTGACAAACAGCCCCAACGGCTAGTTTTTGATGGAGGCCTATTTAAGCCTCATTTCTTTGGGATTTTGTAAGATTTTTAAACAAGAAAAATTCCTACTCTCTTGTGTTTTCCAGCAAGTTTTCAAAAGTGTTTTAGTGCTTCAAAAGATTCATCTTATTGGTTTTTAGGGTTTTTGGAAAAATCAAAGAAAATAGAAATTTGGGAGATTTGTGTTTGTTCTTCATTTCCATCATCTTCAAAGAGTTTTCCCAAGTATTTTTCTTTGAGTTTTTGTTTTCCAAACTCTTGGTTTTCCATAATTGAGCTATATCTCATATCCTATCTATTTAGGATCATTTATTTGTGGGAAAAGGTTTTGGTTTGTGGTTGAGATATACCACTTTGTTGTAACCCTTTTTATTTGGATATCCCTCTTTGGTAGAGGTGGATTTGGGTTGTTGGTTGCTCCCTCTTTGGTAGAGGTTGAGGTTGTGGTTTACTTCCTCTTGGTGAGGTGGAGTTGGTTGGTATTTGTATCCCTCTTCGATAGAGGTGGATTGTGCTTGTGTCCCTCTCGGTGAGGTGGATTTGGTTGTATTGGTGGAGTTCGGTACTCTGGTCTTCGGTAGACCATTTGTATTGCCTCGGTGGAGGTTGTATTGGTTGAGAGAGGAGTTCGGTACTCCTAGTGGATTGGAAATCCTTCTCGGTGAAGGCGGGGACGTAGAGCTCGATGCTCGAACCTCGAAACACATCTTGTTGTTTGTGTTTGATCCATTGTCTCTAAACTCTCTCTCTTTATTTGTGCATAGCATCATTCATATTGTCATATCTTATATGCTTGTGTTGTGCCTTGCATTGATTCATATTGCTTATTCCTATATGCTTGGTTGTGTTTGCTTGTGTGCCTCACTTGCGCTTAACCACGAGAGCTTCATATAGCGACTCAACTCTTATTCAGAGGAATCAAGAGGAGTTAGTCTAGAGCCCTTCACGGGGAATTCGGCTACACTCGTTGGTTGCACTAAGTGTTGTTACAATTTAGTTTTAATTTTCGCATTTAGTTCATTAGATTAGCCTTATCACCTATTCACCCCCCTCTAGGTGACTTCAAGAATCACTTGAATTTAAAAGCACTTAGAGTGAAGCAAACAAAAACAAGAGTAAAGAAGAAAATGCAAATTTTTATTTGATTCAAATAACAATGAAAGAAAAGAAGACTTATACCGGTGTCACCCTCAGTACAAACTTCACTCTCATTCTCCCATGAAACTCTCCTCTCCTCTCAGTTACATAAATGAAATGAAAATTACATAAAAGAAAATTAAAGATCTTAAGTTACAAACTAAAGAACAGCCTAGCCTATCTTTCTGCTAAATCCTTCCCCCTGGCCTAAGAATTTGCAGGTATTTATAACAAAAACATAACGAAGAAGAGCGTCTGAAGATAGGGGGAGCAAATGCTCTCCCAAATCTTACCAGAATGCGGCGGATTTGTGGCAAAATCCATGAATCCACAGCCTGGAGTCGCTAGATGGCTACACTGGGGGCATGCAGATCCCTAGTTTGTTGTTTCATTCGTTTATCTAACTGATTTCTCGATTTGAGCTACGGATTTGTCGATATCAATGTTGATCTTCAGCTAACCGAAATGGATTCATAAAAATCTGAATTTAACCAGTTTTCATTTAGTGTTATCTCTCTGATTTGCTCTGATCATCAGCTGAAAATTTTCCCTTATCCTTGATTTTGATTTAATCTGAATTTCAGTGGGTTTTTAAGTTCGCTTTCTCTCCTCTTTCATTTAGTAAAGGCCATGCGAATAATTAGACAAAAAGATAATTAAATAGCAAAGTTTATTATATAAATAACATGAAAATATGATGATAAATATGCAATATCGGCTATTGGAGATTGATCACTTCCTGCTTATCTTCAACTCCATTCTTCTTCTTCACTCCACAAAGATATTTAGGACTTCACTCTTATGTGTCATAGTGTACACCCAATTTATCCTAGCGGAATCATCATCAAATGAGACAAAATAATATTTTCTTTCAAAAGATGCATTCTTAGAGGGACTTCAACCATCTGTATGCACATAGTCAATAATCTCTCTTATGCGGTGAATTGCGATGTCAAACTTCACATTGATCTTCTTACTCAATACATAATACTCAAAAAATTTCATCTTGCAAGTCTTAGCACCTTTCAACAAGCCCTGCTTAGCCAATGCTTTCAAGGACTCCTCACTGGCGTGTCCAGGTCTCATATGTCATAATTTGGTAATATCCTTATCAGAGTCCACTGAAGCTGCCAGGACACCTATCATTGTACTACCCTTTAAGTAATACAAGCTTTTATCTCTGACACCCTTCATCACAACCATAGACCCCTTGGTGATCTTGAGAATTTCATTCTCCATAGTCACTTTGAGACTCTTTGACTTCATAGCTCCAACTGAGATAAGATTTTCTTCATCTGAAGAACATATCACATCTCTGTCAACTCTCTAGCTATACCATCAAATATCTTGATCCGAATGGTACCTATCTTAACCATTTGGCATGCATGATCATTACTCATGACCACTCACATCTGTCCGGCTTCTCAAAGTTAGAAAATCATTCCCTTCTAGGAGAAACATAGTTGGTAGCCCATGAATCCAACATTCACTCTGAAGCATCTGAGTAGCAAATAGACGGTAAAATAGAGAATGAAAAACTAGAAGAGTTCAAAGAATTACCATCTGACTTGCGACATTCACCTCTGATGGTTGTGATGCCTTCTTCTGCTTGTTTTTTCTTGAGCTCTGAACAATCCTTTTTTCAGTGTCCATTCTATTTGCAAAAAGCACATTGATCTCGAGCCAAATTACGGTTGCCAACTTGGACTTCGCTCTTGATCTACCACGATTTTCTCCTCTTTGGTTTGAACTTCTTCCTCTCACGGCCAATACCTCTGCTGATGTGCTATTGAAGGATTTCTTATCCTTCCTTCTCAACTCGAGATTCACAAAAGTAGTGGTTACTTTATTGTAGCTAGGAGATAACTTTCTATTAATTAAGGTAAGAACAAAGGTTTCAAAACCCTCATTAGGGAGAGAACTCAATAAATATCATGTGATCGGTCGCTAATATTGCACATTCATTATCATATTCTCATACTTATTATAGAATAAACTCTGCTTTTTCCTAATTATTATTTAATTTATTTGCAGGCCCATTACTAAAGGAGAGGGAAGGGAAACGAGCCCAAAAGCACATCAAATTCTGATTTAAATTAGAATTAATTTGAAGTCAGTAAATCAGGACATATTAGGTCAGTTCAGATCGGTTGAAAATCAGTTAGAGCAAATCTCTACAAATCTATTGGTTAAAGCCCAAGATAAAAGGCCATTTCGTCAAAATCAGAAGCTGAAACGAGAAATCCAGGAAAAGCTATAAGCAAATCATGAAGCCAGGAAGTACCACCAACAGGGTGTGGCTACAAATCATGAAGCCAAGAAGTACCACCAACAAGGTGTGGCCACCTAGCCACACCCTGGCCGCGAAAATGTGGCAAAAGCTGCGTTTTCGCGACTTTGTTAGGGAGTTAGGGGGAGCCTTTGCTCCCTTATCTTCATACGCTCTCCAATGTTGGGTTTTACCTATAAATACTGAGATTTTCAGAGCGTATAGGGAATGACCATGCAGAGATAAACTTTAGGCCAGTTTTTCCTTCTTTTTAGTATAGGTTTTTATTTTCTTTTTATGTAATTTTCAGTTTTCATTTATGTAATTCAGAGGAGATCAGAGTTTCATAGGAGAATGAGAGTGAAACTTGTACTGAAAGTGACACCGGTGTAAGTTATCTTCTTTTCTCTTATTGTTACAAGATTGAATCTGTAGTTGCATTTGTAAGTTCTTTATTTTTTTGTGTTCTTCTTCTTCCTTTCTACTTTTCTTCTTTTGGTGCCAATTGCTATCCAAGTGAGTCTTATAGTATCGAAAGAGCCTTGCCCTTGCGAGTGCCACCGATAGCTCATGACGATAGATTTTTAGTCTCATTATGTATCACTTCATACTTACATCATCTTGATGATATAATGTGAAAGAGACGGGAATCAACTCTCATGGGCTATGCGCTGATCGCCTCACTTCAAGGTAACATCATTGCCACAGATTCAAGGTAAGTATCTGGCCAAAGGAGGTAAGTAACTTTTAGTTTCTTTTCTTTTAATTCTTTAGTTTAGAACAACATAATCTATCACTTCTTTTATCTCTCTTTTTCAATTTTATTTGTATATATCACTTCTATTTTCTCCATCTTCTCATTCTACCACTTTCTTCTTAACTTGACTTTAACTCCATTTTTCTCTTTTCTTTTTAAGAACTAAAAGAAGAATTTTTAACCATTAATTGTAGCATAAAAGAGAACTTGCTTAAAAAGCTTCCATCGCTAGTCCCTCTTTGTAGATCACGACCCGCATAGCCACTTGTTATAGCGGTAGTATTGAGTAGCACTCTTTATTCTAAATCTGAAATACTGTATTTTTGTTGCAGGTCCAACCTCAATCAAATTTTGGCGCCGTTATCAGGAGGGACGGTAAGTAATTCTCTTTAAAGTTTATATTTTTGGTTAACTTTCTTCTTTATTTTTGGTGTATAGATTTAACAAGAAATTTTTGCAGCAGTGGACATATAAGTGGCCCTGGACTCTGCTCAAGAAAGCAGAGCCCAAAAGTCCTCAAACTTGCTATATTCTAGTGGCAATCTGAGTGAATTACTAACCTATTTTTTTTTTGCAGGTTGGCTAAATTGCAAAGCTAAAAATCTATAACTATTTTTCTTATTTGTCTCACTTTACTTACTTTCTAACCTTAACAGTAAAATGATGTTTGTTAAATGCTATAAACGGTTTAGACTTGCATTTAGGCACTTGTCTTATTCGTTTACATTTTACATTACTGTTGAAGAGTGTTGGAGCCAAGTTATGTGTGCATAGCATTTAGTATAAGGTTCATTTTTGTATGAAATATTGCTTGAGTGTTACTTTTTTCTATATACTTGTACACTGCACTAAATTGATTTAAGGGCTTGTCCTATTAACAAGATAAGGTAGGGAAGTCATTACCCTCTCTTAGCCCACAAACAATCTCCTCACTCACTAACTCAAGCCTAACTAAAACTGAGTAGATGTTGGCTCTAGGGACATCTTGGACTCAAATAGGAGATAATCCTAAGGGGGAAGGTGTTAGAATTTGACTCCTGTCAAATCAGTGTTTAAGGAAAAGGATTGAGGGACGAAACCCCGAAGGCTGGTGGTTTGGATTAATTAGGCCCGTCGCTTTTGCGCGGATACCTCTCACCAATCTTACCCTGACCTGGCTGATTAGCTTGTGGTTAAAGTCTGCATTATATCTCCCGTGGACAGTCTAACCAGTTAGGAGTCGTCTAGGTCTAAGGTTTACCCTAACTTAGGTTAGATTTTTTTTCTTTTTATTTGTTTGCTTATTTATTTGTTTTTTCTTTATTTGTGTTTGACATTTATTGTGTGATATGGCTTATAACAATAATTTTTCCAATTTTAATGGTAATTCAAATTACACTCTATCTCTTTTTCGGATATTACCAATCCAGCATATCATAGTTTTAACCAACCTAGTGTGCCGGATTAGTCTTATCCGAATCAATATAACCCATGCTTCCAATCTTATAACCATAATTTCTAAAATAATTTCAACTCTTCATAGAGTCAATGGGGATTCACCTCCCCCGAGTCCAATTTTCAACCAACTTGTCCTCCTTATCAACTTTGTCCACAATCTTTTAAAGATTCATACTCAGGTCTACCAGCTAAAAATAAAAAACCATCAATCTTGGAAATA
This sequence comes from Agave tequilana, assembly GCA_038442645.1. Classification (NCBI taxonomy): domain Eukaryota; kingdom Viridiplantae; phylum Streptophyta; class Magnoliopsida; order Asparagales; family Asparagaceae; genus Agave; species Agave tequilana. The sequence goes on from JAVJIF010031683.1 coordinate 92,420, forward strand.
AGTATGCGTGAGTCCAAACAACAATCACAAAATCTGACAGACTCACAATTTCATCACAAATTTTAAAACAACACTTCATCTTTTCAAGTCCAATCGCAACAAAACGATGAACCAATCAACTATGAAAAGATGCTTGAAGCCATGACTCAAGCTCAAATCGCTCGTAATCATGTCATAGATATGATGGTCCAAACTCTCCGTTCTCACCGTTTGACCATTTCTGATGTCGCTAACCCTTATGTTAGAGCCGAAGCATCATGTTGTTTTGAAAAATAAGATTCCATTTCAGTGCAACCATTTGAACTTGCTCAAACTCTAAATTTTGAAAATGACCATTGATAGTTTGGCAAGCTATCCCTTTCCTGAAATTGAACTTGAGAATGAATATGATCCTAAATCTCACTTGGTGATCAATTCTACTTTCTGATTCAATAATGACTCCGGTATCTTCACCTGATTTTAATCTTTTTCTCGAATCAACATTGGATCCTATGTCAATTCATCATGAAATTGAATCACCAATCTTTTATAATCATCATATTGAACTTGACCAATTTCATACTTTTGAAAGTCTCATTGACAAATTGGCAAGTTCTCATTTGTATGAAATTGAACTCAATGAGAAATGTGACCTAGATTCTTAAATTTTGATCCAGTTCAAATTCCCAAATCAATATTGGCTCATATTTTGTTATCCAACTTCAGTAATATTTTAGAGTCAGTTTTGATTCCCACACCTGTCATTTTTGAACTTGAATCACCAATATTAAGTCACACTCCATTGTTGGGAAATAAATGTGGACTTGAGCTTCAATTTCTTGATTTGGACCTACTTCCTAAACCGATCTTGACTTCTGAACCTTTACTTGACTTAAGTCACTTTCATGAGCCGGTATTAGTTCCCATACTTCCTAAGTCCAAGTCAATCATTCCATCTTTTCACACTCCATTTTGGGACAAGGCGGTTGACAAAATTAACTCCGAAATTAATTATGAAATTTAAAAATTAGATGGGGTTAAATTTTTAATAAAAACCGTTCATATATATATCATTTTAGTGGGTTATATAAGAGATTTCTGGTGGGTTCCTCCGAATTCCACGAAATTTGATTAGGCCGCATTTCGTGGACCAATCAGACCACCACCAGAACCACCACCTTAAGGTAATATTTTTCTCCCCTTCTTTTTCATGCATCTATGCATTAATTCATACATTGATGACAATGCATGAGATAGGTGTGGGGGAGGGTCTAACATAACTTAGGTTTTTTTTTGTTAAAAAAAAGAAAAAATTATTAACATCTTTACTTTTAAAAAACTTTTTGAAAAAGAAACAATATTTTGACATATTTTTTTGTAAGAAATTAAGTCAATTTTAAGGAATAGGAGAATCATAATTAGGATTTCTTATGCTTGATCAAAATAAGATTATTTGTTTGATTTCTAAGGTTAGGAAGAAAATTTGTGAAAGTAATTTAGTCTTGATCTTACTTTGAAGAAAGATGCACACCTTATACACTTACACACTTAGGATTCAAAAACAAAGATTCTTATGCCTTATAAAAAAATTTATATATATCTATGAAAGATGAACAAATCTAATTATTGATTAGCTAGGTGCTTTGGGGTAAACAAGCCTTGGTATTTATTCAAAAGATGATTAGATAAGTTTGAGAAAATATATATATATAAATTCTCTACTTAAGTTGAGTATTTGTGCCTAATAAAGCATAAGTATTTACGCCTAAAAGTGATTCATATAATAAAATCCTTGGCCTTGTTGCTCGAGTCCTTAAGTCCTTAGGGTGTTTTCTCACTCAGTGCCTTAAGACCGTTTGGTTTGGGAGTCACCGATTAAAGGCTTGTTACATGGGCAGATTAGAAAGCCTAATAGAACTAAGGAATAATATCATCAAAAATAAATAAATAAATAAATATATATATATATATATATATATATATATATATATATATATATATATATATATATATATATATATATATATATATATAAGGCATAAGAGTTAGAGTTAAAGAACCCTTAGTCAAAATTTTCACGGTCATAAGGTGCATATGACTTAGGGTAAAGTAATAGACTAGGTGAGAAGTACAATTTGACTCCTTATTTTGATTGATAACAAATTTTTGAATAAAGACTAAGTTTAGAAATTAAAAATTTAGTTTTCCTATAACTTATAGATTACTTAAATCTTATAATAATATTTTAAATACTTTTCTTTCAAAATGTGTTTTCAAAATACTAACATTTTTTCTCTTTCTTTACGGATTTTGTGGGTGTAATCCACTGAAAACCCTCATGAGATAAAACTCGTCCTCTAGGGATAACCTAGAGGTTTAACGGCTTGTTGCACATACTCAGTGCAATCGCGTGACCAGCGAAAGTGGTCTAATAATTTTTTGTTTAGTTGTTTTGCTCGAGGACGAGCAAAAGATAGGTATGGGGGTGTGATCGGTCGCTAATATTGCACATTCATTATCATATTCTCATACTTATTATAGAATAAACTCTGCTTTTTTTTAATTATTGTTTAATTTAGTTGCAGGCTCATTACTAAAGGAGAGGGAAGAGAAACAAGCCCAAAAGCCCATCAAATTCTGATTTAAATTAAAATTAATTCAAAGTCAGTAAATCAGGGCAGATCAGGTCATTTCAGATCGGTTAAAAATCAGTTAGAATAAATCTCTACAAATCTATTGGTTAACCTAAGATAAAAGGCCGTTTCGTCAAAATCAGAAGCTGAAACGAGAAATCCAGGAAAAGCTAAAAGCAAATCATGAAGCCAGGAAATACCACCAACTGGGTGTGGCCACCTGGCCACACCCTGGCCGCGAAAACGCAGCAAAAGTCGCGTTTTCGCGGCTTTGTTAGGGAGTTAGGGGGAGCGTTTGCTCCCCTATCTTCGTACGCTCTCCTATATTGGGTTTTGCTTATAAATACTAGGATTTTTAGAGCGTACATGGAATGACCATGCAGAGATAGACTTTAGGCTAGTTTTTTCTTCTTTTTATTATAAGTTTTTATTTTCTTTTTATATAATTTTCAGTTTTTATTTATGTAATTCAGAGGAGATCAGAGTTTCATAGGAGAACGAGAGTGAAGTTTGTACTGAAAGTGACACCGGTGTAAGTTGTCTTCTTTTCTCTTATTGTTATAAGATTGAATCTGTAGTTGCATTTGTAAGTTCTTCTTTATTTTTTTGTGTTCTTCTTCTTCCTTTCTACTTTTTTTGGTACCAATTGCTATCCAAGTGAGTCTTATAGCATCGAAAGAGCCTTGCCCTTGCGAGTGCCACCAATAACTCATGACGATGGATTTTCAATCTCATTCTGTATCACTTCATACTTGCATCGTCTTGATGATATAATGTGGAAGAGACTGGAATCAATGCGCTGATCGCCTCACTTCAAGGTAATATCATTGTCACAAATTCAAGGTAAGTATCTGGCCAAAGGAGGTAAGTAACTTTCAGTTTCTTTTCGTTTAATTCTTTAGTTTAGAATACCACAATCTACCACTTCTTTTATCTCTCTTTTTCAATTTCATTTGTACATATTACTTCTATTTTCTTCATCTTCTCATTCTACCACTTTCTTCCTAACTTGACTTTAACTCCATTTTTCTCTTTTCTTTTTAAGAACTAAAAGAAGAATTTTTAACCATTAATTGTAGCATAAAAGAGAACTTGCTTAAAAAGCTTCCATCACTAGTCCCTCATTGTGAATCACAACCCGCATAGCCACTTGCTATAGCGGTATTATTGAGTACTTGCACTCTTTATTCTAAATCTGAAATTCTGTATTTTTGTGTGCAGGTTCAACCTCAATCACAATGCTTTATCTTCATCTCCAATCCCTTCATTCATATTAGCTAGATCCGCGAGAAGCTTTGTGTACTTATTGATGTGATCATTAATAGAGATCTCTCTCTTCAATTGAAAATGATAAAGTCTTTTTTTCAAATTCAAGTAATTTTTCACACTTTTGGTTAAAAACTTGCTTGCGAGAATCTCCTAAATCTTCTTCGCTGAAGTCTCATTCATCACATCATATTTTAGATCTCGTGTCAAACTAGATCTAATGACACCACATGTCATCATGTTCATCTTCTTCTAAACATTCTCTTCTACTTCTGCTGGTTTCTCTTACAACTCAAGAATATTCTCCAAATTTTACGCATTCAACACATCTAACACCTTGCATCTTCACAAACAAAAATTGTTTGTGCGATCAAATTTTACCACGTCAATCTTAGATGATTGATGGATATTCAAACTTTGAATTCTCTTCACCATAGAAGAACCACACCCACCATCGGATGTACTTACTTCTCCGGCTATCTCCTCTAAACTCACAACAAGGCTAAACGAAACAACTGTAGAATAGATTTAAATGATAAAGATGGGAATTTTTTACCTCTAATTGAAACCCTCAAAAGAGTTTCCAGTTAATCTCTCCACCAAATGACTGAAGATGAGTCCACTTCTAAAAATCCAATTTTTATCTTCAACAAAGCTTTAAATCTTCAAGACCCAAGCTTCCAACCAAGATCCACTCCACTCAACAACCCCAAGCGTAACCTAGAGCTCTGATACCATTTGTTGAGCCTAGTAGGAGATGAAAGCTCCAATAAAGGCGACACCTTTGACTGAAGAAACCCAAAACACAAATCACAAACAATGAACAAATCACAGAGACACGAAATTTAACGAGGTTCAATAATTTCTTACGTCCTCAGGGCAGAAGAGAGAAAATTTTATTCAATTAATCAAAATTACAAATATGAAATACAAGATTCTCACTCGCACACGACTAGGGTTACAAAACCCTCTATTTATAGCTAGTGGGGGGGGGGAGAGTCAAACAAAGTAAATCAACCAAATTTGGGTTCACAATAGAAATGACTTGAACTCCAATTGGCCCAGAACTCCAAAGACGTCAAGGACTCTGATGACACCCAGGACTCCGTAGACCCATGCTGCTATATTCTTCGGACTAGAACTTCGAGGCAATACTTTGGACTATGTCTCTGGACTTCTCCGGGACAGTGCTGCTATCACTCTGAATCCATTCTCAAACTCTGAGTTCCATACTTCGCGCCATTCACAATTTTTTTTAAGGGAGCTCCACACCCGAGATCTCTGGGAGGGGGCTCCTCGCCCCTTCCAACTACCGATAACCTGACCGCGTAATAACTCCGCATAGGGTGGAACTCCGTCAAGGCAGCAATTAAAAATCCCTAATTTTTTATCTTCTCTTTATAATTAAAAGATAAAGCATCATGGAAAATTTTACATTCAAATCTGACTAATCCTTTCTCTTGATATGTAAGAATTGATAAGTTAGAGAAAACTTTTTACCGGGGTGTTGACACTTATAAAAGACGAGCTCCCACATAATTTTTCAATTGGTCAGAACGATGTCTAACTTGTTGACACTTTCAAAAGACAAGTCAAAGACAAGCTGATGACCAATCTGCTTTATACCCAGCTCGTGCCCATCCCTGATAGATAGAGTAGTCATTTAGAACCTACTGATTCAGCTAAGTGATCGGTAGGCCAAGAATTGCCTTTGAACAGGTCTGGGCATGCCTAAGGGTTACCATAACTCAATAGTTAGCTTCGCCTTAGCCTAATAGGCTATCATTGCCTAGCATCGCCAGAAGCTGGGCATAGCTCCACCGAGAACTAACTTCTAACTTCGCCTGAAGCTTTTCATAGTTCTACTGAGAGCTAACTCTTAGCTTCGCCTAAAACTTAGCATAACTTCATTGAGAGCTAACTTCTAACTTCGCCTGAGCCTTAGCATAGCTCCGCTGAGAGCTAACTCTAGCTTCGCGTGAAGCTTTACATAGCTCTATTGAGAGCTAACTTTAGCTTTGCCTGAAGTTTTGTCTAGTTCTGCTGAGAGCTAAAATGCTTATCTTCGCTACGAGCTAGCTTCACCACAAACGAGGCTCCAGGTCATTAATAATTGTTTCAAATCCTTACTGGATTTAAGGTAACTATCCCACTAAGTTAGTAGGAGTTAATGGGTAGTTACACCCATGATCCCTCATTAAGAGGAGACAATTAAGAGGCATAACTCTTCTAAGCTAACTGATAGGCTAGTCTCGCAAGCGGTTGAGCTAGCCTCGCCAGAGGCTATTTTAGCCTTGCCAATAGCTGATCTAACCTCGCCAAATAGGCATAACAGCTGCAGTAACAACTGTTTGCTAATTTTTAGGGGACCACTACCCCTTATTGAGCCTATAAATAGCCCACAAGCAGGCTAGGCTCAAGGCGGATCGGAGGGAAGATGCGAGAGAGAGCATTGAAAAGCATCAAACAGCTATCAAAGAGCCCAATGGTTGCCATTCTCAAGAGAGAGACTTTCTTCTTTAACACAAGAACTTGCCTTCTTTCAGCGAAAGTGTCCGACAACGAATCGCTAATTCAATTCATTGAACTAATCAAAGGGTTACAATACCCTAGTTCCTTCAAACTACTCCCAAGCTTCTCTTCAAACATCAAGGAAATTCTCGAACGAGGCAAGAAGAAATTTTCAGGCGATAGCATCCAAGGTCGATTGCTCGAATGATCAAAGAACGTGGTCGCCCGCTAACTAGACCCCTATCGACTTACTTTCCCAAAAATCTCAGAAGAGATCACTTGTAATTTTATTTAGTTACTTGTAATTTCTCTTCAAAATTTTGAAAGTTTCCCTTTCGTAATTTCAATAGAAAACAAAATGGCGACTTCGCTGGGGAAGGCTTTCTCCACTGACTAGAAAAGCCATGTCGCAACGCGACAATCAGACCCTCAGGTCTAACGTCGAGATTCTAGTCATTAATTTTGACCAAGAGAAGTTCGAAAAACTCCTCTCTCAGGGCAACAAAAGCTTTTTATCTGTGGGCAAGCACAGGAAAGCATCAATAGCCAAAGCTCTTTTGGCTAATTCTCTCAATCAAGCCTCTACCGAGGCTACACTGGCTAAGTGCAAGCCAAAATTAGCCTTTGGTGAGGCTAAAACTGGCTCAGTGTGAGTCTATTATAGCCTCGACGAGGCTAGCAAGACTATTAAACAGTCTGCTAAAGTCTCTGGCAAGGCTAATATGGTGCTCAGCAACCCTGTCTCATCCTACAAGGCTAACTTAGCTTCTTGCGAAGCGAAGAGGGCATCGCCCTCTCTCAATGCTCTCCCAACCTTCGGCAAGGCTAAAGCATAGTGCAATGCTAAAGTTCAAGCCTAGAAGGTTAAAGCACTGCCTCGCAATGCTAAGAAACTTCTCTTTGAAGGGGGTTTTGTTGACACCATTAAAATACGAAATCTCAGATAACTTCTCAACTGGTTGGAACGATGTCTAACTTGTCGACCCTTCCAAAAGACAAGTCGCAAACAAGCTGACGAACAGTCTGCTTTATGCCTAGCTCGTGCCCATCCCTGATGGATAGAATAGTCATTTAGACCCTACTGATTCAACTAAGTGATTGGTAGGCCAAGCATTATCTTTGAACGGGCCTAGGCATGCCTCAGAGGCTAATATAGCTCAATAATTAACTTCGCCTAAGCCCAATAGGCTATCATTGCCTATCTTTTCCAGAAGCTTGGCATAGCTCACTGAAAACTAACTTCTAGCTTCGCCTGAAGCTTTTTCATAGCTCTGCTCGAGCTGACTCTTAGCTTTGCCTAAAACCTAGCATAACTCCATTGAGAGCTAACTTCTATCTTCGCCTGAAGCTTGGCATAGCTCTACTGAGAGCTAACTTCTACCTTCACTTGAAGTTTTTCATAACTTCATTGAAAGCTAACTCCTAACTTCACCTGAAACTTAGCATAAATCTGCTGAGAGTCTGCTTTTATTTTCGCCTGAAGGTTTACACAGCTCTATTGAGAACTAACATTAGTTTTGCCTGAAGCTTTGTCTAGTTCCTCTGAGAGCTAAAATGCTTAGCTTTGCTACGGGCTAGCTTTACCACAAACGAGGCTCTAAGTCATTCATTAACCATTTTAAATCCTTAATGAATTTAAGGTAACTATCGCACTAAGTTAGTGGGGGTTAATGGGTAGTTATACCCATGATCCCTCATTAAGAGGAGACAATTAAGGGGCATAACTCTCCTAAGCTAACTGATGGGTTAGCCTCGCAAACGGTTGAGCTAGTCTCGCCAGAGGATGTTTTAGCCTCGTCAATGGCTGATCTAGCCTCACTAATGGGCATAACAGCTGTAGTAACAACTGTTTGCTATTTTTTAGGGGACTACTACCCCTCACTGAGCCTATAAATAGCCCACAAGCAGGCTAGACTCAAGGCGGATCGGAGGGGAGATGCGCAGAGAGAGCATTGAAAAGCATCAAACAGTTCTCAAAGAGCCCAAAGGTTGCCATTCTCAAGAGAGAAAGAGAGACTTTCTTCTTCAATACAAGAACTTGCATTCTTCCAACGAAAGCGTCCGACAATGAATCACTAATTTAGTTCATTGAACTAACCAAAGGGTTATGATACCCTTGTTCCTTCGAACTACTTACAAGCTTCTCTTCAAGCATCAAATTCTTGAACCAGGCGAGAAGAAATTTTCATGCGATAGCATCCAAGATCGATTGCTTGCGTGGGTCAAAAGGATAGCGTGATCGTGCGCTAACCAGACTCTTATCGACATACTTCCCCAGAAATCTCAAAAGAGATTGCTTGTAATTTTATTTAATTACTTGTAATTCCTCTTCAAAATTTTGAAGGTTTTCTCTTTTGTAATTTCAATACAAAACGAGATGGAGACTCTGCTGGGGAAGGCTTTCTCCACTGGTGAGAAAGCCATGTCGCAACACGACAATCAGACCCTCGGGTCTAGCGTCGAGATGCTAGCCATTAATTTTGACCAAGAGAAGTTCGAAAAACTCCTCTTTTAGGGCAGCAAAAGCTCTTTTTTGATGTGCAAGCACAGGAAAGTGTCAATAACCAAAGCTCCTTTGGCTAATTCTTTTAATCAAGCCTCTATCGAGGTTAAACTGGCTCAGTGCAAGCCAAAATCAGTCTTTGGCGAGGCTAAAACTGGCTCAGTGCGAGCTTATTATAGCCTCTGGCGAGGCTAGGAACACTGTTAAACAAACAGTCTGCTAAAGCCTCTGGCGAGGCTAATATGGTGCTCAGCAACCTTGCCTCAGCCTACAAGGCTAACTTAGCTTCTTGCGAAGCTAAGAGGGTCTCGCCCTCTCTCAATGCTCTCCCAGCCTTAGGCAAGGCTAAAGCACAGTACAGTGCTAAAGTCCAAGCCTGCAAGCCTAAAGCGTTGCCTCACGGTGCTAAAAAAGCTCTCTTTGAAGGGGGTTTTGTTGACACCATTAAAAGATGAACTCCCAGATAACTTCTCAACTGGTCAGAATGATGTCTAACTTGTCGACTCTTTCAAAAGATAAGTCGTAAACAAACGGACGACCAGTCTGCTTTATGCCTAGTTCGTGCCCATCCCTGATGGATAGAGTAGTCATTTAGACCCTACTGATTTAGCTAAGTGATTGGTAGGCCAAGCATTATATTTGAACGGGCCTAGGCATGCCTAAAAGGCTAACATAAATTAATAGTAAGCTTCGCCTAAGCCCAATAGGCTATCATTGTCTAGCTTCGCCAGAAGCTTGGCATAACTCAACTGAAAGTAAACTTTTAGCTTCGCCTGAAGTTTGGCATAGCTCCACTGAGTGCTAACCCTTAGTCTCGCCTGAAGCTTAGCATAATTCCGTTGAGAGCTAACTTCTACCTTCGCCTGAAGCTTGGCATAGCTCCGCTGAGAGCTAATTTCTAACTTCACTTGAAGCTTTTCATAACTCCGCTGAGAGCTAACACCTAGCTCCACCTGAAGCTTAGCATAGCTTCGCAGAGAGTTTGCTTTTAACTTCGTCTGAAGCTTTACACAGCTCTATTGAGAGCTAACTTTAGCTTCACCTGAAACTTTATATAGCTCTGCTGAGAGCTAAAATGCTCAGCTTCGTCACGGGCTAGCTTCGCCACAAACGAGGCTCCATGTCATTAATTGACTATTTCAAATCCTTGCTGGATTTTAAGGTAACTGCCCTACTAAGTTATTAAGGGGTTAATGGATAGTTACAACCATGATCCCTCATTAAGAAGAGAATTAAGGGTTTCTTAAGTTTCCTAAGCCAATTGATGGGCTAGCCTCACAAGCGATTGAGTTAGCCTCGCCAGAGGCTGATCTAGCCTCGCCAAAGGTTATTTAGCCTCACCAAATAGGTATAACACCTACAATAACAACTTCTAATTTTTAGGGGACCACTACCCCTCATTGAGCCTATAAATAGCCCACTAGCTGGCTAGACTCAAGATGGATCGGAGAGGGATGCGCAGAGAGAGCATTGAAAAGCATCAGAGAGCTATCAAAGAGCCCAAAGGCTGCCATTCTCAATAGAGAAAGAGATTTTCTTCTTCAACACAAGAACTTGTTTTCTTCCAGCGAAAGCTTCCGGCAGCGAATCACTAATTCAGTTCATTGAACTGACACCCTAGTTCTTTCGAACTACTCTCGAACTTCTCTTCAAGTATCAAGAAAATTCTCGAACCAGGCAAGAAGAAATTTTCAGGCGATAGCATCCAAGATCGATTGCTCCGTGATCAAATGGACAAAGTAGTTGTGTACTGACCAGATTCCTATCAGCACACTTTCCCAGAAATCTCAGAAGAGATTACTTGTAATTTTTTTTATTAATTACTTGTAATTTCTCTTTGAAATTTTGTAAGTTTTCCCCTTCGTAATTTCAATGGAAAACACGGGGTTTATAGCAAATCTATATGTTAGATTAGGGTAATAACCCCCTTTTCTATTAGATTTTACAAATAACCCCCATTGTACTAGCCTTATTCTACAAATAACCCCCATGTACGAGTGTTAGTTCAATATATGACTTATTGTGCCAACAATTCAAAGTTTTTATGAATAGCTCCAAAATTGAATACTTCATATACGTTATCAATCCCACAAAATTCCTCATTTGTTTTTGTTGGTCTCACTAGCAAAGACATTGATTATAGCATAAAGGGGTATTAGATCGGATCCAAGGACCGTTCTCCTAACAAGCCTTTGTTTTTGTAGGATACATAGTTCCATACTTTGTAAAAGAGGAGATCCTTAGTCCATCTTCACACTAATCTAAAATCATGTCAATTCAAGCGTTAATAGCATGTGCCACTATAGCATAGTGATAAAATCTATTTGCAATGGGTAAGAGATCTAGAATTCAAATCACACTTGCACCAAGCTGCGACCATATTATTAAGAAAAAACACAAGATACCATATATGTGTGTAAATGAGTCAAGTTCGAATAGGATTCATTATAATACTTGTAATTGGATTCAGAAAAAGTCTTATCCGTGTTGGAATTGAAGAATATAAATGCGAATCTTTGAGTTGAATTATGGCGAGATCCGTTGATCGAATCAATTGGATGATGGTTGGAGTGTGTTCTCCTTCCATTGGGGATGAACGTGGTATATTCACATGTTCAATTCCGACTTCGAATGAATGAGATATTCAAGTCTAAAGATTGCCTAATTCAAAATCAAAACGGGACTAAAGGTAGCTAAAAGCATTTAGTCCCACATTAGCCATGGGATGAAAATTTGTGGTGTATAAATAGAGAAAATTGAGAACAAAGGGCGTGCCCTTTGGGTACTTGGAGTTTTCGCTCGCGATTGGGAGGGATCTATGCCCGCCCGCACGTGTGTGCGTGCGCGCGCGCCGCCGCTGGCGGCTGCGCCGGTGCCGGTGCCGGGCTCGGGCTCGGGTCCGGGTCTGGGTTCGGGTTCCCTACCTGGCCTGGTTCTTTTGAATCAGGTCTCGCGGGTATGGATTGCAAGCATACCCGCTCCACTACCTGAACCGGACCCACTCCGCTTCGGATCCAATCCGCCCGCCAACAGACCGCTCCGCGTCAGTTGGACTGCCAACAGTTACGACTGTTGGGCTGCCAACAGACACGACTGCTGGGTCGAAAGGGTGCAACCTTTCATTGGGTTCGAACCCGTTGGCCCCTCCTGGAGCGCCATATAAAGCGCTCCGATCTCTCAATTGAAGACACACCGACACCAAGAAAACAACTCTCTCTTTCTATCTGAGTTCTAAAGCAGAAGCAAGCCTGAGTTCTGAACTGGGAAGTAGAGTTCCAAAGCGACTTCCAGCGAGAAGTGGGAAATCCGTAACTCGATTTCCGAAGCGACTTCCAAAGTGTTGGCCCAAAGGCCTTTCACTCTAGTTTTGATGATGATTAACTCATGTAGTTATGTGTACTAATTATCTTATGATTTTAGTTTCAGATTATTAATCAAGATATTAGTTGGTGTTTAACTTCAACAAGATGAATTGGAAGCTTGCACATGTTGATTCAAGAGCCCGCGCATCAAAGATCATACATTGCACTTGCTCGGTAAATCAAGAGTTTTTGGATCGAGCCGACTTGGAGATTGCGCTCTAGCTTGGAGATTGCGCTCTACAAGAAGACTTAGGTATCCATAGTTTTAGTTTGGGTTTAGATCCTAATTGTAAAGATTAGAATAGTATGATAAGCTCAAGTTCACAACACACACCTTTCATGTTTTGATTTTCGGTTTTAGGTTTAACCGATCTTGGTTTTCATGAATAGATTTTTTATCAAAACAAGTTTACATGGTTTATGTATATTAGATTTGTTCTATATACATGCATGCTTCAATTGTTTAGACAAACTTTATTTGATAATCTATTCCATGTGTTTTATGTTTTGGTATTTACAACAAAACATATTTTTGGACTTAATGACAAAAATCATGATATATATATGTTTCTTGTATATTGAATTTCTATTCATATACAATATGCTTCAAAGTGTTTAAATATCATATTTTTGTATCATGGATGAGTTTTAGACAATGTGTATTTTCTATTCAAAATACAAGGTTTTAGAAAATACGGTTTTTGGTTTTTGGCAAAATTTCTATGACACAAAAATAGTCAAATATGTTTGAAATTTGTGTTAGGATTTTTAACACAAGTTTGTATTTCAATATAAAATGATAAAACTATTTTTATGGAATTTTAGAGATTTTGTGGGATTTATTATAATATTTTTTTCCCTAGATTTCAGACCTGTTTTTGTCTGCCAGGCTTGGCCGGTCGACTGGTACGGTCGACCGCACCAAAGAAGCCAGTCGACCGTTCCGGTCGACCGACGTGCACGGATACGTGCACGCTGGCTGACTCTGTAGCCGGTCGACCGAAGCGGTCGACCGACGGAGAGCTGTTGGCTCTCAGGAATTCTCGGTCGACCGAGGCGGTCGACCGGTAGCCACAACGGTTCAGAATTTGACCGTTGGGCGGTCGACCGGCCGGTCGACCGGCAGGGTAAAACTGGCAAATATTCTGTAAACGGCTAGTTTTCTAAATTGCCTATAAATACCCCATTTGAGAGAGTTTTTCTCTAAGAATTTTTGGGCTAAAATTTTCTATCTCTCTGGTGTTTTTGCTGCAAAAAAAAATAGGTTTTTGGATTCAAAGTGAACAATCTTTTGTGTTTTTTTAGGGTTTGAAAAACCAAAGAAAAGGGATTTTGGGAAAAGCTTTTGTTTGAACTTCTATATCTTGATTTCATTTGTTTCCCAAAGGTTTTTCTTTGAGTTGCTGGTTTCATATCCCTTGGTTTTCTCCACACTTGAGCTAAAAATCTACTATCTATATCTATAGGTTATTTGTGTGGAAGAAGAAGTTGTTTGTGGTTGTTGTTGTGACCACCAAGTTGTAACCCAATCTTTTCTTAGCTTTGTGCTTTGGGTTGTATCCCTCTAGTTGAGAGGTGATCCTTGTATTGGTTGGTGATTGGGAGTTTATTGTATTGGTTTGAAATTTTGCCTCAAGGAGGAGGTTGTGATTGTTGGAGTTTGCCTCAGGGAGGAGGTTGTAAAGAGAGGAGTGTTGGGTACTCCTTGTAAAGGGTCCTAGGTGGACGAGCTAGTGGAAATCCTTCGTGTGTCGAAGGCGGGGATGTAGAGCTGGGTGCTCGAACCTCGATAACATATCTTTGTGTTTGCGCTTGACTCATTGGCTCTCTCTACTCTCTCTTTACTTTGTGCCTTGCATTTATTTACATTGCTCATTCATATTTGCTTGGCTTGGTTGTGTGCATCACTTGTTGATAGCACTTGAGTGTAATTTGCATTAAGTTTTTAAATTCCGCATTTAGTTCACTAGATTAGCATTGTCACCTATTCACCCCCCCTCTAGGTGAGTTTTCAATTGGTACCAGAGCTAGTGCTCCTGATATTTAGGTTTATCCACCTAGGAGTGATCTTGGTTTGCTAATCTTCATTTGCATTTTCATTTGCACTCATACTAGTTTGCACTCATGGCTAGCCCTCCTATGTTTGACCATTTTAGATTTGACTCTTGGAAGGTTGACATGATTAGACATCTAAAAGGACTAGGACATTTAGTTTATCAAGCCATCACTATAGAATCCCTCCCTAATAGTAGCAAGCATAAGAAGGCCAATGCATTAGCCCTTAGGACACTTCTAGCATCTCTAAATGAACATCTTTTACCTATTTTTGATCGCTATGATTCGGCTTTTGCAGTTTGGAGCATCTTAACGTCTTCCGAGCTTCCAAGGATCATCAACAATTTGAGGAGATCCAAGAGAGACATGTCCAAAGATAAATGCTTCATGGTCCAAGGGAAGACTCCCTTGAGGTACACTCGGATTCCCCTCTTGATAATAGCTCTAATTCTTATTGCCATGGTTGTTTTGAGGTTCAAACTTTAAATATGGAACTTACTCAAAAGCTTGAAAAATTCTTAGAAAAACACAAACTTTTGAAAGAGAATAATCTTGTTTTGAAAAATGAATTAAAGGATTTATGTTCTAATTTTGAAGTGATTTTGCAAGAAAAAGAAGAGATCACTAGTGAACGTGACTCACTACAATCTCAACTTGAACTTGCACTTAAAGAGATTGAAGATTTGAAAAACAAAAATGGTTTTGATGATGTTGTAGAACATAATGAGGTTTTGTCTTCTAGATTGGATCTTGTTTTCAAAGAAAATCTTACTTTGAAAAATAAAATTGATTCAATTACAAAAGAATTGGATTTGGTTTTGATTAAAAATAAATCTTTACAAAATGAGATTGATATTCATGTTTGTCATGCTAGTGTAGCTTCTACTTCTTGCACTCCTATAGCATGTTCCACTTTGTCTTCTAGCATAGAAAATGATATAAACAATTTGAAGAAAAGTGTTGATTGTTTGGGCTCCACTTTGAGCCATTGTGCCATGAATCACACACGATTGGAAACCTTGATTCGCAAGAAACAAGTTCCAACCTTGCATGCACACCCATCTAGGCATACACATGCTTTTCATGATCACCACCATCATATGTATGCTCACGTGTACACATGTACACATTGTGGTCGAAAAGGCCACCTTGCTAGATTTTGTTATGATCGCATTTATCATGAAAATTTAGCAACTAATTATGTTTGGGTTAGAAAAGATACTAACCCCCGTGGACCCACAAAATGGGTACCAAGATGGATGTAGGTGGGAGCTCACGTGAGGGTATCCAGGTGGATGCCTAAGCTTTGGATGCTTCACTCTCAAGGATGTAGAGTGGGAGAGATGCACCTTCATCTAGGGGTGGCAGACGGGTCACGTTAGCGGGTATGGGAGCTAATTGGTTTGCCTCGACCCATCTGACCCGATTATTAAATGTGGATAGACATTATTCTAAGCTAAAAGGTGAGCCCAAACATGTGGCCTCTATGTATGGTTTAGTGTGATGACTATCACTCGTCAATAATCGGGTCAAATGGGTAGGTCTGGAGAGGACCCGACCATGTTATATGGGTCGAGCAGTACGGGTCGAGAGATTGCCACCTTCATCGGTTTTGGTATCATTCTCTAACTCCTATTTTTATTTGCATACTTTCCATGTTCATCTATTCATAGCATGTTTTGTTTCATTGTTCATTATGCTTATGCTATGTTAGTTAGATTAGTGTTATACATGCTTAGTTATTTGAGCACCCATGTTTCATATGGATCTATATTTAGTGTTCACACCTTGTTTAAACTAACATGTATGCCCTAGATCTAATGCACATGCATATGCATAAAGATCATATGATTTTCATGTTTCTATGATTTTTTTTATGATTCGTGTTTTTTGATTATCATAATCATATTGATTGTTGACCAGTTTCATGCTTCATGTTTTGACAACTTGCTTGAATGATAGTTTTCATTAAGACTAGGATTTATACTTGTACAACTAGTGAGCTACAAATAAACCTTTATATATGTTTGTGCTTGAACGCTCATTTGTATTCACTTGATGTACTAGTATAGTCTAGTTTTGATGATTATTACATTTGACTTGTATTCACTATCTTACATGTTTTGTTTTAACTTTATGTATATGTCCATCTTGTCCAAACTATCATTTATACATATACATCCTTGAGCCATGTGCCTTCATGCATATACTTTTGTGGACTCATTGTGTTTAGGATATGTATGTATACTTTAGTTTGTACATGACATACATATGCCTTGAAGTTTAAATAGTTTTGATGATTTTCATGTTTGCTAGATGATTTCACATTCATGATGAACCCCACATTTTTTTTTGATAATTTCAATTGGTGATTTCACATCTTAGATGAGTTTCATGTTTTTACAATCGAGCTTAAATGCCTATTTTCATGTTGATATGTGTCACACAACACTTGTACACTCACCTTATTTAATGTTTTCTCATGACTTAGTTTTCATGAGTACAAATTGTGCTATATGGATTTTGAGTGTTTTAGTGCCATGTGGTTTACATGCGTCTTCATGAAAAATATTTTTAGTATTCCTTACTTGAAGGATTTCGTACTAGTTTACCCTCAATTTAACTAGTTGCGATATTCTTCATTTTGGTAGAGATTTTCAAACATACTATAATTTCAAATCTATTTTTGAAAACCCCTACCATCTAAGGGTGGTTGGATGGGAGATCATGTTCATGTATGCTTTATAATGAAAATCATTTTAAACTTGCACATGATTGGGTGGTAGTGAATATGAGATATACACTTGATCTTATTGTTGTTTCAATTGGTATCATTGAATTCTTTCAATTGGTATCAAATCTTAACATCCTTTTGTATACTCATATATGTTTTGTTTTATATATATGTATGCATACACTTCATATAGTATCAATTTTAAATTGGTATCTATTTCTTACATACATATATAGATGATTTATTTGTGCTTCAAGATATATGCACAAATTTTGCTTATGATAAGCTTGATTTTTTTTAAATGACCATCATTTTCAATTGATTCAATTTTCAATTGGTTTCTTTATATAAGCATTATCATTATCTTGCTTATGCTAAGCTTGAGCTTTAACATTATTTCAATTGACTTAGTTTTCAATTGGTATCTTATTTCTAGCTTAAGCATATGTTTAGTTGGTATTTCATAAAGGGGGAGAAAACTCACATTTCAATTTTTCAATTGGTATTTAGTTTACCATTGGTTTTGTTTCCCACTCCCTGACTTTATGAAAAAAAAAATTATTTAAGAATGATTATTGATTTTTAATTGGTATCATATGCTTATAAAGATATATATCTTCAATTGGTATCAAGATGCATTTGTTCACTCAAATTGGTATCATTTTTGGTTTCACCCCTTGAAGTAGTTTGTTTATTCTTTGTTTCATATATTTAGGGGGAGAAGAATTCATATCTATTTTGTTTTTAACCCTTTGTTGATGATTGACAAAAAGGGGGAGAAGATTTATTGGAGTTGATATGCATGAGTTTTCAGTTTTATGTTCATTTCATCTCCATTGGTATTGGTATCAAGAGCATTATGAGTTTTGTTTTTATTAGTATCCATTGGTATCAAGAGCATGTTTTGGTAATTTAGTTGTTTTGTTTTAATTGGAATCAATAGCATGTTTCATATGCATATTCATTTTATGTCAAGAACCCTGTTTATATGCATCTTATTGTTTGTTTATTCCTATGCATGAGTTAAGGGGGAGCTTCTTTGAAGCTTTACTTTAATCCATGCATATATAACTCCATGAGTTTTGTCATCATCAAAAAGGGGAGATTGTTGGCCCAAAGGCCTTTCACTCTAGTTTTGATGATGATTAACTCATGTAGTTATGTGTACTAATTATCTTGTGATTTTAGTTTCAGATTATTAATCAAGATATTAGTTGGTGTTTAGCTTCAACAAGATGAATTGGAAGCTTGCACATGTTGATTCAAGAGCCTGCGCATCAAAGATCATACATTGCACTTGCTCGGTAAATCAAGAGTTTTTGGATCGAGCCGACTTGGAGATTGCGCTCTAGCTTGGAGATTGCGCTCTACAAGAAGACTTAGGTATCCATAGTTTTAGTTTGGGTTTAGATCCTAATTGTAAAGATTAGAATAGTATGATAAGCTCAAGTTCACAACACACACTTTTCATGTTTTGATTTTCGGTTTTAGGTTTAACCGATCTTGGTTTTCATGAATAGATTTTTTATCAAAACAAGTTTACATGGTTTATGTATATTAGATTTGTTCTATATACATGCATGCTTCAATTGTTTAGACAAACTTTATTTGATAATCTATTCCATGTGTTTTATGTTTTGGTATTTACAACAAAACATATTTTTGGACTTAATGACAAAAATCATGATATATATATGTTTCTTGTATATTGAATTTCTATTCATATACAATATGCTTCAAAGTGTTTAAATATCATATTTTTGTATCATGGATGAGTTTTAGACAATGTGTATTTTCTATTCAAAATACAAGGTTTTAGAAAATACGGTTTTTGGTTTTTGGCAAAATTTCTATGACACAAAAATAGTCAAATATGTTTGAAACTTGTGTTAGGATTTTTAACACAAGTTTGTATTTCAATATAAAATGATAAAACTATTTTTGTGGAATTTTAGAGATTTTGTGGGATTTATTATAATATTTTTTTCCCCAGATTTCAGACCTGTTTTTGTCTGCCAGGCTTGGCCGGTCGACTGGTACGGTCGACCGCACCAAAGAAGCCAGTCGACCGTTCCGGTCGACCGACGTGCACGGATACGTGCACGCTGGCTGACTCTGTAGCCGGTCGACCGAAGCGGTCGACCGACGGAGAGCTGTTGGCTCTCAGGAATTCTCGGTCGACCGAGGCGGTCGACCGGTAGCCACAACGGTTCAGAATTTGACCGTTGGGCGGTCGACCGGGCCGGTCGACCGGCAGAGTAAAACTGGCAAATATTCTGTAAACGGCTAGTTTTCTAAATTGCCTATAAATACCCCATTTGAGAGAGTTTTTCTCTAAGAATTTTTGGGCTAAAATTTTCTATCTCTCTGGTGTTTTTGCTGCAAGAAAAAAATAGGTTTTTGGATTCAAAGTGAACAATCTTTTGTGTTTTTTTAGGGTTTGAAAAACCAAAGAAAAGGGATTTTGGGAAAAGCTTTTGTTTGAACTTCTATATCTTGATTTCATTTGTTTCCCAAAGGTTTTTCTTTGAGTTGCTGGTTTCATATCCCTTGGTTTTCTCCACACTTGAGCTAAAAATCTACTATCTATATCTATAGGTTATTTGTGTGGAAGAAGAAGTTGTTTGTGGTTGTTGTTGTGACCACCAAGTTGTAACCCAATCTTTTCTTAGCTTTGTGCTTTGGGTTGTATCCCTCTAGTTGAGAGGTGATCCTTGTATTGGTTGGTGATTGGGAGTTTGTTGTATTGGTTTGAAATTTTGCCTCAAGGAGGAGGTTGTGATTGTTGGAGTTTGCCTCAGGGAGGAGGTTGTAAAGAGAGGAGTGTTGGGTACTCCTTGTAAAGGGTCCTAGGTGGACGAGCTAGTGGAAATCCTTCGTGTGTCGAAGGCGGGGATGTAGAGCTGGGTGCTCGAACCTCGATAACATATCTTTGTGTTTGCGCTTGACTCATTGGCTCTCTCTACTCTCTCTTTACTTTGTGCCTTGCATTTATTTACATTGCTCATTCATATTTGCTTGGCTTGGTTGTGTGCATCACTTGTTGATAGCACTTGAGTGTAATTTGCATTAAGTTTTTAAATTCCGCATTTAGTTCACTAGATTAGCATTGTCACCTATTCACCCCCCCTCTAGGTGACTTTTCACAAAGAAGATTCTGCAAATTCTTTCTGAAAGAGGGCTTAGAAAATTCAACAAATTCTTTTATAGAATTGTTGTCTGAATCTAAGACTTCTGAAGAAGAATATTCTTCAACCTTCCTTCGTCCTCAACAGTGGGTGCTACTCCAAAGTAGAGGCAAATATTCATCCAAAATTTGTCCTTGTACCGCTGCTTCAACGATCCTGTGAAGGTACTGGTTGACTACGGTTCGACCGTACGGTGATTTGGTAGTGCTATCCAAATACCGTGAAGGAGTGTTGTATCTTGGGAGACCAGCGTCCATTATCCCGTTAGCACCAGTGCGGGGGACGTAATTGTCTTAAGGAGATTTGCTCTAAGCGTACCTCACTCCAAATACTGTATAAGTGGATTAAGTCCTTTATACAGGGGATATACTTTATTGTATATCGAGACTGATTTAGATTCAGTCTAATTGGTGTTTAACCAAGGAAGGAAATTGAAAGGTGGTTCTTAAATTAAGGAACGTTCTATTGAACGGAAAACCTCCCACCTGATATTTGCCGACCTGGCCAATTAGATTGTTGATATCTCAGTGATCTTGATTAGTTGTCAGATTGATTTCTATTAAGCAGATACCCAACAATCTTAAGACAATTAATTATTGAAGTTTCTTACTTCTATTCTGCTTGAACTTGCAGAAAATGTCTGAGACTAATCAAGATAGCTCAAGTAAAGCACCATATATTCCTCAGCAAAATGGAATTGCTGAACGGAAGAACAGAACTTTGAAGAAGATGGTAAATTCCATGCTCGTAAGTTCTGGAGCTCCGCAGAACTTATGGGGGGGAGCTCTATTAACTGCAAATTATATTCTAAATAGAGTATCCCACAAGAAACTTGGTCTTATACCTTTCGAGTTATGGCATGGAAGGACACCTTCCTACCATTACTTCAAAATGTGGGGGTGCCTTGCAAAGGTGCTGGCACCATTACCTCAAAAGACTAAGTTGGGAGAAAAAACTATGGACTGCATATTTATAGGCTATGCCTTGAATAGTAGTGCCTACAGATTTCTGGTTCATAAATCAGAAATACCAGATATTCATGTAAACATGATTATCGAATCTAGAAATGCTGTGTTCTTTGAAGACATCTTTCCGTTCAAACGGGAAGCAGATAAGACTTCTGGGAAAAGAACACACGAGATGGCGTTCAGGGACGAAAGTTCCGAGGAACCGACTGTTAATGCGGAAACTGAACCAAGAAGAAGTCAAAGATCTAGAATCTCAAAATCTTTTGGTCCAGATTTCATAGCATACGCTATTGAGAGCGAGCCTCAAACATTTAAAGAGGCTATGTCAACCCCAGAAGCACAAATGTGGAAAGAAGTTATAAATAGCGAAATAGAATCCATACTAAGTAATCATACTTGGGAATTGGTAAACTTGCCTCCTGGAAGTAAACCAATTGGGTGTAAGTGGATTTTCAAACGAAAATTAAAACCCGATGGATCTATCGATAAGTACAAGGCTAGATTAGTAGCCAAGGGTTATCGACAAAAAGAAGGACTTGACTACTTCGATACTTATTCACCAGTAACAAGAATAACGTCCATTCGGATGTTAATTGCAATTGCAGTATTGCACAACTTAGATATCCATCAAATGGATGTCAAGACTGCATTCTTAAATGGTGAATTAAATGAAGAGATATATATGGAGCAACCTGAAGGATTTAAAGTCAAGGGCCAAGAACACAAGGTGTGTAAATTGGTAAAATCCTTATACGGTTTAAAGCAGGCTCCAAAACAATGGCATGAGAAATTTGATAGTGTCATGATCAAAGATGGATTCACTATCAATGAATACGATAAGTGTGTGTACACTAAAACAGTTGGAAATGCATGTATCATTGTTTGTCTTTATGTAGACGACATGTTGATACTTGGGACTAATATTGAGATTATTAAGTCCACTAAAAGAATGTTATCCAACAGTTTTGACATGAAAGATCTGGGGGTTGCTGATGTAATTTTAGGAATTAAAATCACTAGAACACCAGATGGAATCAGTCTTTCTCAATCTCACTACGTGGATAAGATGATAGAAAGATTCAAGGATCATGGGATAAAGGAAAATACAAATCCTTTTCTCCCATACATCCACCTTCATAAGAATACAGGAACTGGAATACGCCAGTTGGAGTATTCTCAAATTATCGGAAGTCTAATGTATTTGATGAATTGCACTAGACCCGATATTGCTTACGCTGTAAGCAAGTTAAGTAGATACACTAGCAATCCTAGTGATCTACATTGGACCGCTCTACTACGAGTATTGGGTTACGTATCACATACCAAGGAATATGCCTTGAGATATGGACAGTATCCACCTGTACTGGAAGGATACAGTGATGCTAATTGGATTGCAGATTCTGAGGAATCAAAATCAACTAGCGGATACGTATTTACTCTAGCAGGAGCAGCGGTACCATGGAAGTCTTCTAAGCAAACATGTATTGCCCGTTCCACTATGGAATCGGAATTCATAGCCTTAGATAAGGCTGGAGAAGAAGCAGAAGGGCTTCGATAATTCTTAGAAGATATACCATTATGGCAAAAGCCAGTGCCCGCTATATGTATACACTGCGATAATCAAGCAGCTATATCTAGGGCACAAAATATTATATACAACGGTAAGTCTAGACATATTCGTCGTAGACATAATACCGTGAAGCAGTTGCTCTCAAATGGAATTATCTCTATTGACTTTATATCGTCAAAGGATAATTTAGCGGATCCACTTACTAAAGGTTTAAGTGGAGAGCGTATAAACTGCGCATCGAGGGGAATGCGTCTAAAAGCCTAACCTTACCGAGTCAGCTTAATGGAAACCTCACTTAGCGACTGGAGATCCCACGGACTAAGTTCAAAAGGAAAAACTAGTTATGATTGACTCAACAAGTAAGCACTTGGGAGCTTAACTCCAATCCATTCCTAAGGTGCACATAAGTGCTTTTCTACAAGTGGATTAAGGATCAGCTTAACGCTTTTAATGATGCATATATCTTGTTACTAAACAAGTAGAGTAGAGTAGACTACTCTTAATAGGTCCATCACCTATGTGAGTATAGAGTTGGGTCGGCTCTTTGGGAATTTCTATGGAGGCTGTTATTCCCTAAAGATACTCTCTGAAACCAAGAATGTCCAGGGCCAAAACGGACACAACCGAGAACCAAAGTTAATTTGGAAAGTCCTGTGTGAAGCTTGTTAACTTGGCTTACACTAACGGCTAACAGTTCAAGACCTAGTTCACTGATTAGCCAGTAAGTCCGATAAAGTTTTCGCTATGGAAGGTTCAAGACCTAGTTCACCTATCCTTATGCAGTTTCTTTTTTCAAGTACCTTTCACAATAGAGTCAGTCTCTTTGTGTGTCATTTCCTTGAATCTCCATTCATTATGGGAGATCGTTGGAATTGAAGAATATAAATGCGAATCTTTGAGTTGAATTATGGCGAGATCCGTTGATCGAATCAATTGGATGATGGTTGGTGTGTGTTCTCCTTCCATTGGGGATGAACGTGGTATATTCAGATGTTCAATTCCGACTTCGAATGAATGAGATATTCAAGTTTAAAGATTGCCTAATTCAAAATCAAAACGGGACTAAAGGTAGCTAAAAGCATTTAGTCCCACATTGGCCATGGGATGGAAGTTTGTGGTGTATAAATAGAGAAAATTGAGAACAAAGGGCGTGCCCTTTGGGTACTTGGAGTTTTCGCGCGCGATTGGGAGGGATCTATGCCCGCCCGCACGTGTGTGCGTGCGCGCGCCGCCGCTGGCGGCGGCGGCGGCCGGCCGGCCGGCCGGCGCCGGTGCCGGTGCCGGTGCCGGGCTCGGGTCCGGGTCGGGCCTGGGCCTGGGTTCCCTACCTGGCCTGGTTCTTTTTGAATCGGGTCTCGCGGGTATGGATTGCAAGCATACCCGAATCGGACCCGCTCTGCTCCGGATCCAATCCGCCCGCCAACAGACCGCTCCGCGTCAGTTGGACTGCCAACAGTTGCGACTGTTGGGCTGCCAACAGACACGACTGCTGGATCAAAAGGGTGCAACCTTTCATTGGGTTCGAACCCGTTGACCCCTCCTGGAGCGCTATATAAAGCGCTCCGATCTCTCAATTGAAGACACACCGACACCAAGAAAACAACTCTCTCTTCTATCTGAGTTCTGAAGCAGAAGCAAGCCTGAGTTCTGAACTGGGAAGTAGAGTTCCAAAACGACTTCCAGCGAGAAGTGGGAAATCCGTAACTCGGTTTCTGAAGCGACTTCCAAAGAAGATTCTGCAAAATTCGTTCTGAAAGAGGGCTTAGAAAATTCAACAAATTCTTTTATAGAATTGTTGTCTGAATCTAAGACTTCTGAAGAAGAATATTCTTCAACCTTCCTTCGTCCTCAACACTGGGTGCTACTCCAAAGTAGAGGCAAATATTCATCTAAATTTGTCCTTGTACCGCTGCTTCAATGATCCTGTGAAGGTACTGGTTGACTACGGTTCGACCGTACGGTGATTTGGTAGTGCTATCCAAATACCGTGAAGGAGTGTTGTATCTTGGGAGACCAGCGTCCATTATCTCGTTAGCACCAGTGCGGCGGACGTAATTGTCTTAAGGAGATTCGCTCTAAGCGTACCTCACTCCAAATACTGTATAAGTGGATTAAGTCCTTTATACAGGGGATATACTTTATTGTATATCGAGACTGATTTAGATTCAGTCTAATTGGTGTTTAACCAAGGAAGGAAATTGAAAGGTGGTTCTTAAATTAAGGAACGTTCTATTGAACGGAAAACCTCCCACCTGATATTTGCCGACCTGGCCAATTAGATTGTTGATATCTCAGTGATCTTGATTAGTTGTCAGATTGATTTCTATTAAGCAGATACCCAACAATCCGCACTAACTAAATAAGGATTTTGGGAAACCTGTAAACTTGTAAACGGTGAGGGCTTACCTGATTTTCGAATACCATTTACAACAATAGGTAAAAGTGTTAATATCTTTAAAAAAATTGGTTATGATACAAAAGGAACATCATTTCATCCATTTCCAGCTTGGGATGCTGTCAAACCCATTGTTACCTTAATCGTATAGCTTAATTTGATTAATCAAGATCCAATGAGTTTTTTATGTGTGTGATTTTCTTAGAAAAAAAATGGGACTAAAAGTGATTAAATTTTTATGTATTTTGTTCCACATGATTTTGTCTCTCTAATAGGCTAAATCTTTATCTCGACTAAAAGATTATGGATATTGACACCCAACAAACTGATGGCACCCACCCAAAATGCTAAAGGCACCCCCAGAATTTCCAAAACTCCCTCTCTTATCTTCGAATTTAATTTTTTTTCACAATACATATTTGTAAATCACCTAGAGGGGGGATGAATAGGTGATGAGCTAATCTAATGGTCAATAATGCGGAATTAAAAAACTTCTTATACTAAACACCACGTATAACACAAGAGTGTAGCCGTATTCCCCGTGAAGGGCTCTGGACTAACTTCTCAAGATTCCTCTAAATAAGAGTTGAGGTGCCGCGTTGGCTCTCTTGGTTGAATACAAGTGTTAGCAAACAATCCCCAAGCATATAACAATTAAGCTCACAATATATATCAAGCATATAAAGATGAAAGCAATATAAGCATGCAAGATATAAACAAGAGTAAGAGATAGAGAGTGAGCAATCGCAAACACGAGAGATTTGTTTCGAGGTTCGAGCACACTTGCTCTACGTCCCCGCCATCAACACTATGAAGGATTTCCACTAAAAACGATCCCACCGGATCACTCGGTGCCACAACACCTACAAGGCGAATTCACACTTGAACTCATTGAACTCTCTAGTCCCGCACACACCGCAAGCCCACAAGCTCGCCGAGGCCGCACCTCAAACAAGGAGTTCACACACGAACTCGAAACACCGCGAACCCGCAAGTCTACCTCCTCAAAGTACAAGAAAGATTTCTTGGTGATCTAAACACTTTGATCACAAATAACACTCTCACAATAACACTCCTATAGGATGAATATATCAATGGATAGCTCAAGTGTTTGTGAGAAAAATAAGGATGGAATGTGGGGTGAAAAACTCAAAGAAATCATTTTGAAAAACTCTTGATAAACTCTCCTTTTGAATGGAAGTATTTGGCTCAAATACAAGTGGAGAAAACCTCTTAAAAGAGTTTAGAAAAACTGATGCAAAATCACTTGAAAAATCTTGTCTAAAACAGCCCCCAAAAGTCCCATTTATAGGGATAGAAAAAACTAGCCGTAGGGAGCCAGGTTGACCGTCAGTCGACCACCCGGTCGACCGCCAACGGTCAGATTTCTTACCGTTAGGGCGTCGATCGACCGGCCCGGTCGACCGCTGCCTAGAACAGAGAACAGAGTTCTCTGCCGGTCGACCGGCTCGGTCGACCAGGGCTTTCCAGAGAGCAGAAGCTCTCTGCGGTCGACCGGGTCGGTCGACCGGCCCTCCAGCAGATCTGGCGTGCACGTTCTGTGGTTGACCGACTCGGTCGACTGACTCCTAGCTCGGTCGACCGGTCCGGTCGACCGACAGAAGCCAGACAGGTCAGTTTTGGGATTGAAAAACTTGGTTTTTATTTCTTAAATAAATCCCATAAATTCACGAAAAATCTACAAAAATAGTTTCAGTATAATACTTTAATAATCAAACATGTTTGAGCAAAATCAAGACATGTTACAAACAATTTGAACTATTTTTGTAACTTGAAAATTTTGGCTAAAAACGAAAACTGTATTTTCCAAATTGGTTTTTCAAAACTTATTTTTCTAAAACTTCTCCAAATACAAAAATAAGATATTTTAAACACTTTGAAAGCATAGAGTGTATGAATATGATCCACTACACATACATGATAAAATATTTATGTTTTTGTCATTTAAGCTCTAAAATGGTTTTGGTTAAAACATGATGAAATACTTCGAATTCCAAAAATCAAACTGGTATTTTTTCAAAATGAAAACTTCTTTTGTATTTTCAAAATAAAAATTCTTTTATGAAAACATATCTAAATCAAGAGTGTGTGTGTATATGGTAACTTGAGCAATCCACCAACTATTCTATCCTTTACATTTTATCTAAAAACAAAATCTTATAAAAACAAAGCTAGACTCAAGTCTTGATCTTGAAGGGCTTCACTTGAAGTCTTCTCATCTTCTTGAATTGGTCCAACCTTGATCCAAAGAGCTAGACTCCTCTTGAGTACTTGATGTGGTCTTGATGCACAAGCTCTTGAATCAAACCGTGCTAGCTCCAAAACTTGACTTTAAATCTTTTGTTGAAGCTACACGCCTACTAAGATCTTGATCACAAATCTGAGACTAAATAAACACAAGATCATTAGTACCATAACTACATGAGTTGATCATCATCAAAACAAGAGTGATAGGCCTTTGGGCCAACAATCTCCCCCTTTTTGATGATGACAAAACTCATGGAGTTATATATGCATGGATTAAAGTAAAGCTTCAAAGAAGCTCCCCCTTAACTCATGCATAACAATAAACAAATAAATATGCAATGGAAGCTCATAAACATGTATGCAAATACAAGGAGATAAACATGCATAAACAAGCATGAAACACATCAAATTCTTTTTCTCCTATTTGCAAAATAAAACATATATGCATAAACATAAATCCTTCTCCCCCTTTATGAATAAAGCAAGGAAAACATGCATATATACTAAAATACTTTTCCCCCTTTTTGTCAATCATCAACAAAGGGGTTAAAGTAAACTCAAAACAATGTTCTCCCCCTCAAAGAGGTGAACTCAAATCAATCAATAAAGAGTTATATGTGATATACATTCATGAAGAGAAAGACGCTAAGTTAGCTTCCCTACATACATGCATTACATGAAGAAGGGATGACAAGCCCTAATTCACATAACACATAATATGCAATGCATAAAAGGAGATGTGAAGCTTTGCCTACACATGTGTACCGCATAAAGAAGATTTGTCAAACTCCTCAATATAAGATACACTTAACGTGAATCTATATGTAGAAGAGATGTTAAGCTCCCCTTGCATATAGGAAATACAAATCAAAACATTTTTAAATATCTCAACAAAACAAATTTTGAGATATACCAAATGTAAATAAACATTACAAATTTTGAATTTTGAATTATAATTGAAACATTTTATCAATAACAATGAAATTTTGATACAAATTGTAATTTTGATACCAATGAAAGAAAGCGTTTTATATTTTGATACCAACATAAATTTTCATGGATACCAATTGAAATAAATAGATCTATAGATACCAATTGAAACATATTGAACATTTTGATATCAATAAAAATACTAATTGTAAAAAAAATATTAATTGAAGATAATGCATAAGCTTATATAAAAATATCAATTGAGAAATCAATTGAAAATTAAGATTTGAATTAAGCTTAGCATAAACATACTTTGTACTTTAAACATGTAAATATCTTGAAAATCAAGTATAAATATATATGATTTGTTGGTGCTTGATTTTCAAAAACATATATATGTATGGAAAAGACAATACTAATAGGAATTGATATTATGAAAATTATGAAGCATACATATATAGGAAACAAAATATGAGTATATACAAAAAGAATATCAATTGAGATACCAATTGAAAATAATAATGTAAATCAAGTATATAACTCATAACTACCACCCTTTATATGCTCAAGATAAAAGATTTTTCAATAAAGCTTACAAGGCATACTCGCCCATCCTTCCACCCATAAAGGGATTGGAAGGGGTTTGAAAATATCTTAATAGTGAAAATCACTACCAAATGAAGAATAATAACTAGTTAAAATAATTTTTGAAAAACTAGTTAAAGATCCTTAAAAAACATGCAACTAAATCATATGTATATCATGAAACATACTAAATACACAAAATTCAACACTCAAAGTCCGTAAAGCTCAAAATGATCATGAAACACAGTCATGAATAAACAAATAAAGTGTGAGTGCACAAAATCATGTAGTTAGCATTTTTCATGAAAATAGTCAATGAAGCTCAAAACAAAAATCATTTTATCAAAACAAAAATCATGAAAATTCATTTTTCAATTAAAGATAAGAAAACATAAAAATTCATTTTTCATCTTAAAAACAAACTTCTAGGTATATGTATATTTTTATTCAAAACTAACAATATGCATACATATCCCAAAAATAAAAAGAGTCTATGATATAGTTTGCATGAAGACAAGAGACTCAAGGGGCATACATGTATATTTATTAGATTTGAATAAAAATGCATATACATGAAGTAAAAACATGAAAATAGGCAAAACAAGTGTAAATTAGGAAATCATCAAAACTAGGCTATACATGTGTATATAGTGAGTACAAATGAGCAATGAAGTGCAAACATATATGAATCAAATGTGGCTCACTACTTGTACATGTATAAATATCCAAGTTTTGATAAAAACTACATTTAAACTACTATTTACCACATGAAGCACAAAAACATGAACATGCTAAAGAAATCATCAATGAAAAGCATGTAAACTAAACTAAAAGTTTAGAGATAGTTACCAAAATAAAGAACTATACTCCAAATCTCCAAAACATGGTGGTTGTCCCTCCAAACCTCCTTGATAGCGGTGCATCAAAAAAGTGTCCATCAAGTCCATACATCCACTACCAAGGCACCATCCCTCTCACGTTTTGTGAGAGCCCGCACCTACATCAAAAACACAAGGTGGGGATTTTTGGTACCCATTTTCTTTTGGGTCCTTGAGGGTTAGCATTGTAAGGAACCCAAACATTTTTCTTATTAGCAAAATTAATATGATGTATCTTATCAAAACAAAACTTTGCTAAATGGCCTTTGCAGCCGCAATGTGTACAATTGTACACTCTACTATGCACATGTGTATGAGGGTGATCGTGGCGTGTAAAGTGTACATATGCATGATGTGGGTGATGTGTATGAATGTGTGGAGTTTGTTTCTTTGAAAATAAGGACTCCAACTTCTTATGATTAAATGTACATGTGCTCAAAGTTGAGTTCAATCAATTTATTTTATTTTTCAAAAATTTAATCTCATTTTGATTAATAGTGGCATGTAAAGCATGGTGAGATTGAGAATCATTTTTCTTATTCTTTTTAGAAATATTTTCTTTTTCTTTTTCAACAATTTTTCTTTTCAAAGAAGTTTTTTCATTTAAAGTAACTTCTTTTTGTTTTTCCACCAAGATAATTTTATTTTTCAAAGAAGTGTTTCCTTCACAAAGATCATTCAATTTAGAAAGTAAGGAAACATTTTCATTTTTCAAACTTTCATTTTCTTTTGAAATAGTATCAAATTTATCTTGTAAAGAATCTTTTTCTTTTAACATGCAATCAAATTTATTTTTCATTTTCTTATTATCTTTTCTAAGCATGTCATGCTTTTCAAGAAGTTGTTGACAAAAAGATGTAAGCTCATCATAGGATATATCAACATCTTCATCTACCTCGGATTCGGTAGTTACCTCAAGGGGGTTATCCCCTTGGACCATGTAGCATACGTTGGAGGTGTCACTTCCAACATCTGAATCGCTCCCCGCATAATATTGTTCTTTTTCGCCAAGGGAGATCAACGAGTTCCATACTATAAAAGCCGAAAAAATGTTAGAAACCCTAGATAAATATTCATCATTTAGGGTGGATCTTAAAGCATGTAGGGTTTTTGCATTAGCCTCAATATTTTTGTCATCTAAACAATAAGAATGTTTAATAGTGGCAAAATAAACATGTATCCCTAAGGCTTTGAGGTACAAAGACATCTTAACCTTCCAAGTTTGGATGTTAAGAATGTCAAATGTGGGAGGTGACATGAAATCCATGATGTGTGTACAAATGTTGTGATTAGCTATAAAATGAGGATCTTTAACTCTAGGTTGTAAGACCCAAATCAAGAGCACATGGCTCTGATACCAATTGTAAATCACCTAGAGGGGGTGAATAGGTGATGAGCTAATCTAATGGTCAATAATGCGGAATTAAAAAACTTCTTATACTAAACACCACGTATAACACAAGAGTGTAGCCGAATTCCCCGTGAAGGACTCTGGACTAACTCCTCAAGATTCCTCTAAATAAGAGTTGAGGTGCCGCGGTGGCTCTCTTCGTTGAATACAAGTGTTAGCAAACAATCCCCAAGCATATAAAAATTAAGCTCACAATATATATTAAGCATATAAGGATGAAAGCAATATAAGCATGCAAGATATAAGTAAGAGTAAGAGATAGAGAGTGAGCAATCGCAAACACGGGAGATTTGTTTTGAGGTTCGAGCACACTTGCTCTATGTCCTCGCCTTCAACACTATGAAGGATTTCCACTAAAAACGATCCCACCGGATCACTCGGTGCCGCAACACCTACAAGGCGAGTTCACACTTGAACTCCTTGGACTCTCTAGTCTCGTACACACCGCAAGCCCACAAGCTCGCCGAGGCCGCACCTCAAACAAGGAGTTCACACACGAACTCGAAACACCGCGAACCCGCAAGTCCGCCTCTCAAAGTACAAGAAAGATCTCTTGGTGATCTAAACACTTTGATCACCAATAACACTCTCATAATAACACTCTATAGGATGAATATATCAATGGATAGCTCAAGTGTTTGTGAGAAAAACAAGGATGGAATGTGGGGTGAAAAACTCAAAGAAATCGCTTTGAAAAACTCTTGATAAACTCTCCTTTTGAATGGAAGTATTTGGCTCAAATACAAGTGGAGAAAACCTCTTAAAAGAGTTGGAAAAACTGGTGCAAAATCACTTGAAAAATCTTGTCTAAAACAGTCCCCAAAAGTCCCATTTTATAGGGCTAGAAAAAACTAGCCGTAGGGAGCCAGGTTGACCTGTCGGTCGATCGCCAACGGTCAGATTTCTGACCGTTGGGGCGTCGGTCGACCGGCCCGGTCGACCGCTGCCTGGAACAGAGAACAGAGTTCTCTGCCGGTCGACTGGCCCGGTCGACCGGGGATTTCCAGAGAGCAGAAGCTCTTTGCGGTCGACCGGGTCGGTTGACCGGCCCTCCAGTAGATCTGGCGTGCACGTTCTGTGGTCGACTGACTCCTAGATCGGTCAACCGGTCCGGTCGACTGACAGAAGCTAGACAGGTCAGTTTTGGGATTGAAAAACTTGGTTTTTATTTCTTAAATAAATCCCATAAATTCACGAAAAATCTACAAAAATAGTTTCAGTATAATACTCTGATAATCAAATATGTTTGAGCAAATTCAAGACATGTTACAAATAATTTGAACTATTTTTGTAACTTGAAAATTTTGGCTAAAAACGAAAACCGTATTTTTCCAAATTGGTTTTTCAAAACTTATTTTTCCAAAACTTCTCCAAATACAAAAATAAGATATTTTAAACACTTTGAAAGCATAGACTGTATGGATATGATCCACTACACATACATGATGAAATATTTATGTTTTTGTCATTTTGGCTCTAAAACAGTTTTGGTTAAAACATGATGAAATACTTCGAATTCCGAAAACCAAACCGGTATTTTTTAAAATGAAAACTTCTTTTGTATTTTCAAAATAAAAATTCTTTTATAAAAACACATCTAAATCAAGAGTGTGTGTGTATATGGTAACTTGAGCAATCCACCAACTATTCTATCATTTACATTTTATCTAAAAACAAAATCTTATAAAAACAAACCTAGACTCAAGTCTTGATCTTGAAGGGCTTCACTTGAAATCTTCTCATCTTCTTGACTTGGTCTAACCTTGATCCAAAAAACTAGACTCCTCTTGAGTACTTGATGTGGTCTTGATGCACAAGCTCTTGAATCAAACCGTGCTAGCTCCAAAACTTGACTTTAAATCTTTTGTTGAAGCTACACACCTACTAAGATCTTGATAACAAATCTGAGACTAAATAAACACAAGATCATTAGTACCATAACTACATGAGTTGATCAGCATCAAAACTAGAGTGATAGGCCTTTGAGCCAACAATATTCTACCCTCATCTCCCTCTCCCCCAACTCTGCCTCTGAGTCAGTCTCTCCTCCTCTTTTCTCGCTCTCGCTCTCGCTCTTGTTCTCATCTCCCAACTCTCGCTCTCTCTCTCTCTCTCACATTCACCCTCATCCTTTCCCATCGATCGCCTGGGTCATCGTTGATGGAGATTTTCTCTCACTGTTCTAAATAACCGCAAGTGCATAGTTGATCGGTTGTAGCATTTGAGGGTTGATCCTCAGGGACAGTTGGTTCTTTAATTCTAAATACTACTTAAGCGTATTGGTCTAAAGTTTCAGGCTTTGGATGGTTTTGTTTAAACTAATTATAAATCTAAAAAAAGTCAAGCGTCTAAATTTGAATCTCTAAATTAGCATCATGTGGATAGCCTAAAACTATTTTTTTTACTAAGTTGTGAATCATCAAATATATGTTTCTAATAAGAAACTACTCCTAGATGTCATGTAACGGTCCCAATTAATAACCTCAACTAACATAAACATCTTTATTGATTAACGGATTATCATAATCTATAATTTCTTAAAAATTTTGGCAGCATCTCCTTTGTTTTTTCGGCACTTGTCCCAAATACAATATACATCAACATCAGCCTAAACGGCTTATCTCAATCCAATTACATAAATTAAACTCAACAATCACCCACTCAATTAGAATAATATTTCGGCTTTACCTCACCTACTTATTGTTGGCCCAAAGGCCTATCACTCTAGTTTTGATGATGATCAACTCATGTAGTTATAGTACTAATGGTTTTGTGTTTAATTAGTTTTAGATTTGTGATCAAGATCTTAGTAGGTGTGTAGCTTCAATAAAGGATTTAAAGTCAAGTTTTAGAGCTAGCACGGTTTGATTCAAGAGCTTGCGCATCAAGACCACATCTAGTACTCAAGAGGAGTCTAGCTCTATGGATCATGTTTGGACCAAGTCAAGAAGATGAGAAGACTTCAAGTGAAGACTTCAAGAAGATGAAGACTTGTGTCTAGGTTTGTTTTTATAAGATTTTGTTTTTAGTTAAAATATAAAGGATAGAATAGTTGGTGGATTGCTCAAGTATATCATATACACACAAACTCTTGATTTAGATAAGTTTTCATAAAAGAATTTTCATTTTAGAAAAGACTTTTCATTTTGACAAAATACCGGTTTGATTTTTGGTATTCAAGTATATATGTTTTATCCAAAACCGTATTTAGAGCTTAATGTCAAAAAAATAAATATTTCATCATGTATGTATAGTGGATCATATCCATACACTCTATGCTTTCAAAGAGTTTAAAATATCTTGTTTTTATATTTGGAGAAGTTTTGAAAAAACAAATTTTGGAAAAATACAGTTTTCGTTCTAGTCAAAATTTCCAAGTTACAAAAATAGTCCAAATTATTTGTAACATGCCTTAATTTTGTGCAAGCATGTTTATTTATCAAAGTATATTGGTAAAACTATTTTTCTAGATTTTTCATGATTTTATGGGATTTTATTTGAGCCAAAATGATCAAGTTTTCTTTCCCTAAAATCCCTGACCTGGCTTCAGCCGGTCGACCGGGCCGGTCGACCGCGCGACGTGCACGCCAGTATCTGGCTGGAGGGCCGGTCGACCGGGACGGTCGACCGACCAGAGAGCTTTGCTCTATGGAAAGCCCCGGTCGACCGGGTCGGTCGACCGGCAGAGAGATATGCTCTCTGTTCTAGGCCTCGGTCGACCGGGCCGGTCGACCGCTGCCCTAATTTGACCATTGGCGGTCGACCGGGCGGTCGACCGTCAGGCCATCTGGCTCCCAACGGCTAATTTTTCTAGCTCTATAAATTGGGGCATTTGGGGGCTATTTTCTAAAAGATTTCAAGAAGAGTTTTGGGCTAGTTTTTCCCACTTATTTCAGTGGTTATATCCACAAGTTTTAGAGCCAATATTTCCAAATCAAAAGAGAGTTTATCAAGAGTATTTCAAGAGTGATTTTCTTGTGTTTTTCACCACACATTCCATCCTTGTTTTTCTCACAAACACTTGAGCTATCCATTGATATATTCATCCTATAGGAGTGTTTTTGTGAGAGTGTTTATTGGTGATCAAAGTGTTTAGATCACCAAGAGATCATTCTTGTACTTTGAGGAGGCGGACTTGCGGGTTCACGGTGGTTTTGAGTTCGTGTGTGAACTCCTTTTTTGAGGTACGGCCTCGGCGAGCTAGAGAGCTTGCGGTGTGTACGGACTAGGGAGTCCGAGAGCTTGTAGGTGTTGAGGCACCGAATGATCCAGTGGGATCGATTTTAGTGGAAATCCTTCAAGTGTGAAGGCGGGGATGTAGAGCAAGGGTGCTCGAACCTCGAAACAAATCTCCCGTGTTTACGATTGCTCTCTCTCCCCCTTACTTGTTTATATCTTGCATACTATTATTGTGTTTATCTTTATATGCTTGATATTCATTGTGTGCTTTATTGTATATGCTTGGGGATTATTTGCTAACACTAGTTTTCAACCAAGAGAGCCAACGCGGCACCTCAACTCTTATTTAGAGGAATCTTGAGGAGTTAGTCCAGAGCCCTTCACGGGGAATTCGGCTACACTCTTGTGTTATACTTGGTGTTTAGTGTAATAAGTTTTTAAATTCCGCATTTAGTGACCATTAGATTAGCCATCACCTATTCACCCACCCCCCTAGGTGATTTTACAATTGGTATCAGAGCCAAGTGCTCTTGATTTGGGTCTTACAACCTAGAGTTAAAGATCCTCATTTTTTGGCTAATCACAATATTTGTACACACACCATGGATTTCATGTCACCTCCCACCTTTGACATTCTTAACATCCAAATATGGAAGGTAAAGATGTCCTTGTACCTCGAAGGCCTAGGGATTCATGTTTATTTTGCCACCACTAAAGATTCATATTATTTAAATGGCAAAAATTTTGAGGCTAATGCAAAAGCCCTACATGCTTTAAAGTCTACCCTAAATGATGATTATTTATCTAGGGTTGCTAATATTGATTTGGCTATTGTAGTTTGGAACTCATTGATCTCCCTTGACGAAAAAGGATATTACTATGCGGGGAGCGACTCGGATGTTGGAAGCGATACCTCCAACTTGTGCTACATGGTCCAAGGGGATAACCCCCTTGAGGTAACTACCGAATTCGAGGTAGATGAAGATGTTGACATGACTTATGATGAGCTTACTTCTTTTTGTCAACAACTTTTAGAAAAATATGACATGATTAAAAAGGATAACAAAAATTTGAAAAAGAATTTTGATTGCATGCTAAAAGAAAATGATTCATTTAGAAATAAGGTTGCATGCATTGAAAAAGAAAATGAAATTTTGAAAAATGAGAATGTTTCCTTGCTTTTTAAATTAAATGATCTTTGTGAAGGAAACACCTATTTGAAAAATAAAATTATTTTGGTGGAAAAACAAAAAGAAGTTGCTTTTCAAGAAAACGCTTCTTTAAAAAGAAAAATTTTTGAAAAAGAAAAAGAATATGTTTCTAAAAAGAATAAGAAAAATGATTCTAAATCTCACCATGCTTTACATGCCACCATTGATAAAAGTGAGATTAAATTTTTGAAAAATAAAATTGATTGTTTGAGCTCAACTTTGAGCAATTGTGCATTTAATCATAAAAGATTGGAGTTTTTGTTTTCAAAGAAACAAACTCCACATGTTCATGCACATCATCCTCATCATGCATATGCACATTTTGCATGTCAAAATCACACTCACACTCATATGCATACTAAGGTGTACAAGTGTACACATTGTGGCCGCAAAGGCCATTTAGTAAAATTTTGTTTTGATAGGATACATCATATTGATTTTGCTAATAATAAAAATTTTTGGGTCCCTTACAAAGCTAACCCCCAAGGACCCAAGAAAAAATGGGTACCAAAATCCCCACCTTGTGTATTTGATGTAGGTGCGGGCTCTCACAAGACGTGAGAGGGTTGGTGCCTTGATGGTGAATGCACATGGACATGATGGACACATATTTGATGCATCGCTATCAAGAAGGTTTGGTGGGACAATCACCATGTTTTGAGAATTAGAGCATAGTTCTTTGGTTTGGTAACTATCTCTAAACTCCTATTTTTATTTACATGCTTTTCATTGATGATTTTTTTTTTTTTGCATTTTCATGTTTTTGTGCTTCATGTGGTAAATACTAGTTTAAATGTAGTTTTTATTAAAACTTGGATTTATACATGTACAAGTAATGAGCAACATTTGATTCATATACGTTTGCACTTCATTGTTCATTTGTACTCACTATATGCACATGTATAGCCTAGTTTTGATGATTCTCTCATTTACACTTGCTTTGCCAATTTTCATGTTTTGCTTCATGTATATGTATTTTGTATTCAAATCTAATAAATATACATGTATACCCCGTGATTCATTTGCCTTCATGCAATTTATATTATGGACTCTTTTTATGTTTGGAATATGTATGCATATTGTTAGGATTGGATAAAAACATACATATACCTTAAAGATTATTTTTAAGATAAAAAAATGAATTTTCATGTTTTGTTTGAAAAAAAATAATATTCATGAGCTTTATTGATTAATTTCATGAAAAATGCTAATTACATGATTTTTGAACACTCACACTTTATTTGTTTATTCATGACTTTATTTCATGATCATTTTTGAGCTTTATAGACTTCGAGTGTTGAATTTTGTGTATTTGGTATAATTCATAAAAAACACATGTTTTGATTTCATATTTTTGAAGGATCTTTAACTAGTTTTTAAAAAATTATTTTAACTAGTTATTATTCTTCATTTGGTAGTTATGAGTTATATACTTGATCTCAATTGGTATTTTCATTTTGTATATACTCATATTTTGTTTCTTACATATGTATGCTTCATTTCTCATAATATCAATTTCTATTGGTATCCTCTTTTCATACATATATATGATTTTTGTGTGCTTGCTTTACAATTAGTTTACATATTTAAAAGCACATAGTTTATGCTAAGCTTAATTTAAAACTTTATTTTCAATTGGTATCTCAATTGACTTTTTAATAAGCTTATGCATGATTTTTCAATTGATATCAATATGCTTCTATTTCAAATTTATTATAAATTTCAATTGGTATCAAGATGTTTTACCAATCTAAGAAAATTCAAAAAGAATTGTAATGTTTATTTACATTGGTATCTTAAAATTTGACTACAATTGGTATCTTAAAATTTTTGTTCATATGATATCTTAAAATTTGATCTCAAAATTTGTTTTCATTGAGAAAATTCAAAATTTTGTTTTAATAAGAAAATTAAAATGTTTTGATTTGTATTGCCTATATGAAAGGGGAGCTTAACATCTCTTCTACATATAGATTCATGTTGAGTGTATCTTATATTGAGGAGCTTGACAACTCTTCTTTATGCGGTACACGTATGTAGGGAGAGCTTCACATCTCCTCTTATGTATTACAGATTATGTGTTATGTGAATTAGGGCTTGTCATCCCTTCTTCATGTAATGTATATATGTAGGGAAGCTAACTTAGCGTCTTTCTCTTCATGAATGTATATTACATATAACCTTTTATTGATTTGTTTAAGATTACCCCTTTATTGATTCTATGTTTCGGACAAAAAAGGGGAGAAAAATTTAATTGTTTTGTTTTTACTTTAACCCCTTTTCTAATGATTGACAAAAAGGGGGAGAAGTATTTGAGATGTTTTTAATTTATATGCATGTTTTCCTTGCTTTATTCATAAAGGGGGAGAAGTATTTATGTTTATGCATATATATGTTTTGTATTGCAAATAGGAGAAAAAGAATTTGATGTGTTTTATGCTTGATTGGCATGTTTATCTCCGTGTATTTGCATGCATGTTTATGAGCTTTCATTGCATATTTATTTGTTTATTTGGTATGCATGAGTTAAGGGGGAGCTTCTTTGAAGCTTTACTTTAATCCATGCATATATAACTTCATGAGTTTTGTCATCATCAAAAAGGGGGAGATTGTTGGCCCAAAGGCCTATCACTCTAGTTTTGATGATGATCAACTCATGTAGTTATAGTACTAATGATCTTGTGTTTAATTAGTTTCAGATTTGTGATCAAGATCTTAGTAGGTGTGTAGCTTCAATAAAGGATTTAAAGTCAAGTTTTGGAGCTAGCACGGTTTGATTCAAGAGCTTGCGCATCAAGACCACATCTAGTACTCAAGAGGAGTCTAGCTCTATGGATCGTGTTTGGACCAAGTCAAGAAGATGAGAAGACATCAAGTGAAGACTTCAAGAAGATGAAGACTTGTGTCTAGGTTTGTTTTTATAAGATTTTATTTTAGTTAAAATGTAAAGGATAGAATAGTTGGTGGATTGCTCAAGTATACCATATACACACACACTCTTGATTTAGATGAGTTTTCATAAAAGAATTTTCATTTTAGAAAAGACTTTTCATTTTGACAAAATACCGGTTTGGTTTTTGGTATTCAAGTATATATGTTTTAACCAAAACCGTATTTAGAGCTTAATGTCAAAAATATAGATATTTCATCATGTATGTGTAGTAGATCATATACATACACTCTATGCTTTCAAAGAGTTTAAAATATCTTGTTTTTATATTTGGAGAAGTTTTGAAAAAACCAATTTTGGAAAAATACAGTTTTCGTTTTTAGTCAAAATTTCTAAGTTACAAAAATAGTCCAAATTATTTGTAACATGCCTTGATTTTATGCAAGCATGTTTGTTTATCAAAGTATATTGGTAAAACTATTTTTGTAGATTTTTCATGATTTTATGGGATTTTATTTGAGCCAAAATGACCAAGTTTTCTTTCCCTAAAATCCCTGACCTGGCTTCAGCCGGTCGACCGCGCGACGTGCACAGCGTGCACGCCAGTATCTGGCTGGAGGACCAGTCGACCAGGACGGTCGACCGACCAGCGAGCTTTGCTCTCTGGAAAGCCCCAGTCGACCGGGCCGGTCGACCGGCAGAGAGATCTGCTCTCTGTTCCAGGCCTCGGCCGACCGGGCCGGTCGACCGCTGCCCCACCGGTCAGAAATCTGACCGTTGGCGGTCGACCGGGCGGTCGACTGTCAGGCCATCTGGCTCCCAACGGCTAGTTTTTCTAGCTCTATAAATTGAGACATTTGGGGGCTGTTTTCTAAAAGATTTCAAGAAGAGTTTTGGGCTAGTTTTTCCCACTTATTTCAGTGGTTATATCCACAAGTTTTAGAGCCAATATTTTCAAATCAAAAGAGAGTTTATTAAGAGTATTTCAAGAGTGATTTTTTTGTATTTTTCACCACACATTCCATCCTTGTTTTTCTCACAAACACTTGAGCTATCCATTGATATATTCATCCTATAGGAGTGTTTTTGTGAGAGTGTTTATTGGTGATCAAAGTGTTTAGATCACGAAGAGATCTTTCTTGTACTTTGAGGAGGCGGACTTGCGGTTTCGCGGTGGTTTCGAGTTCGTGTGTGAACTCCTTGTTTGAGGTGCGGCTTCGGCGAGATAGAGAGCTTGCGGTGTGTACGGACTAGGGAGTCCGAGAGCTTGTAGGTGTTGCGGCACCGAGTGATCCAGTGGGATCGATTTTAGTGGAAATCCTTCAAGTGTGAAGGCGGGGATGTAGAGCAAGGGTGCTCGAACCTCGAAACAAATCTTCCGTGTTTGCGATTGCTCTTTCTCTCTCTCCCTTACTTGTTTATATCTTGCATACTATTATTGTGTTTATCTTTATATGCTTGATATTCATTGTGTGCTTTATTGTATATGCTTGGGGATTGTTTGCTAATACTAGTTTTCAACCAAGAGAGCCAACGCAGCACCTCAACTCTTATTTAGAGGAATCTTAAGGAGTTAGTCCAGAGCCCTTCACGGGGAATTCGGCTACACTCTTGTGTTATACTTGGTGTTTAGTGTAATAAGTTTTTAAATTCCGCATTTAGTGACCATTAGATTAGCCATCACCTATTCCCCCCCCCTCTAGGTGATTTTACACATATCCATATATAACATTCTAAAAATCAGAACATAATGAGCTTGAGAGTACACCTCTCAGTTTTACAAGATAATGCAGTACTGGTATAATTTCAACTTATGATGATCATCACAATTAACTCCATAGTACATCCTTAAGAATATATATTTCAATATCACCAATCAATAAAACTATATCTGATGTCAACTTGAAATGAAACTATTTCCAAAATACCTCTGAACATATATATACAAGATCAACTGTCTATCTCACATCTAACCCATAATATCAATAAGCATGAATACTTAAGAATTTCAACACGATTAAATTACACAAAAAGAAAACGGGTTCCAAACAAAGTTTCCTCGCAGCTTAAACTGGGCCCCTGCCTCAATGCAACCTGCCAACATATCAGTCTGTAGGAGAGTGAGCTCGACAGCTCAGTGAGTGGAGAATCAAAATGTATCAAAGGAGGAAAACACAAGTAAGAAGGAGAAAGTTTTTTTTTCTTCAACACTTATAGCAATATAGATGAACAAAATAGAGCGAGGAAAAGCAATACCTTTAATGAATAATTAACACAATGATCTATATAGTCTGTGTGATGGTCTAACTTGTCTAGTAACCGATTCTCTTTAACTTTCTTTAGTTTTTCTGTTGCATATTACATGGCCTAGGAATTCAATAAAAATAGTCGCTCCGCTACTTATAGCTTATACATGTTCTGCCGTAAGTACTGTCAGCAAGTATTCCACGTATCTCATATATCATATATGAAGTACAACAATCATACTCAAAATTTTATGGGGATACTTATCTATCCCGGCGATAAAACATCACAATATCACCCTACATCATCATAAGTATAGCTTATCTATATAGATAATACAAATCCTACACAATCACACTACACTTCACAGTATTCGAATATTATACATAGTGATATACACATTACCAATGAAATGTGAGGTTCTCCGTCTTCCCCCGCCTACCGGCTCCCGCTCGGCCCCTTCCTCCAATATATGTGTGTGTGTGTGTGTGTGTGTGTGTGAAATAATAGCACCGTCTTCCCCCTCCTACCGGCTCTCGCCTGGCCCCTTCCTCCGATATATGTATATATAGCATCACAATAATACCGTCTTCCCCCTCCTACCGGCTACCGCACGGCCTCTTCCTCCTATATGTATATATATACACACAATAGAATAATGACACCGTCTTCCCCCTCCTACCGGCTCCCGCCCGGCCCCTTCCTCCTATATATAATGAATGTAATAATCATATACAATGTGACACACACAAGCCATCCACCATCACGTCAATCATTCCCTCAACAAACAAATAATTACTTGCACTCCCAATGCATATTCTTTAACGTATATAGTTAGGCCTTATACATGGATACGAATTTTTCTTACATACTCCGTCATTTGAATATTAATTTGACTAACTACGAATCCATTTTTGGAGTCTTATCATGCTTATTAGTTATAGATAGTTCACTAAATCCCAATCAAGCTATACCCCCCCCCCCCCGCCCCAAAATTCCATTTTACCGGGGTTATTGTTCAAGATTGAAGAGAGTTATTCACTAGTTTAAATCCAAATTACAAACTATTAAAAGTTCATTAAATTCATATGACTCTTCTTTGTCAAGAGTTATCATTTTTTTTTTTGAAGGAACTCTAGTAATAACTTATATACACACACCTGTTACCATACTAGAGTTATCTCATATAGCATGTTGTTTCACCCATTATTAGCAACCAAATTTCAACATAACTCTACCCAAAACACACACACATCTCGAATTTCATATAGTACACAACAGTATGGGAATATGGATCGATAAATATTGAAGTCATAATTACTAGTTGATAATTGATATCATGTTTATCGATTCATTAGAGACTGAAGAGGGTGGAGATTGTGCAACACCAAAACGCGATGCGGGATAAGCATCTCTCACCCAGGGATGAGCACAACCACGAGGGCTACAAGTTTGGATTTTTAAGTTGCCTCAAGATGATCAACTTCGCACAGATTGTTAATAGAATGGAACGAAGGAATCAGTGTAAGAAGTGAGTTTTTATAACCTCTTATTAACTCATTTCTAATCATGCTTAAGTAAGTGAATACTCTATCACTTGTGTACAAACATATATGTATGCAACCTGTACACATGCAAGTACTAACGCACACACGCATACACACACATAACTCATTGCTTATATTAGATTTGCCTGTTCATTGATACGTTACCCCAAGTCTCTCAGTAGAGAGACACGCATCACTGAAACTTGATCATCAGATATTTTTATCTCAAAATTATACACTGGCATAAATTCTGAAAATATAGATCGAGTAATTAGTTGGGGTTTTACGGTGGTCAAAGATTCTAAATTTAACCGTGATTGGCAACCTACTCGATTATCCAAGATTTTCAAGCTTACGGATTTACCATGCTGTTAAGTTAAATTCGAGAGGGACAAAATAAAGAATGGTAATGGTATTCCTTAACAAGTACTCGAGAATAATTAAGGTTTAGAGTTTCCAAGGTATAAATTACTAATTCAATTTACCCAAGATCAAGGGTGGGTCTTACATAGCTAGGTTGAATCATAGCTAATGTGACATTTCTAATAACATGAATAAGTCCCGTCCTTCCTCTATAGGGAAAACTATGATTAGCCCATAGGACACGTTTGAATAGTTTGCACACCGAACATACTGAGATTTGAAATTGAAGTTGGGCTAAACACAACTTGGTTCTTGATGACTCAACACTAAGCTAATTAATCATTTATCGAAAATTCAAGCTGACAACTAGTAAAACAAGATATTCATTAGCAAGGTAAAACTCTTATAGGTCCTATATATACAATATATATATTGATGGGCTATACTCAAGAGTTTTCAGAAATTGTATGACATTTCACTGCTCCCTAGCAGATCATCATAGACAATAATAATTGGAGACTATCCTTCATGACAATATTAACATCCTTTCCTCACTTAAAGGTAAAAATTTATGCATCCATATTAATTATATCTTAACTATTGGTAGGCTACAGTGACCAAAAACACTTACATTACAATGCT
Source organism: Agave tequilana (assembly GCA_038442645.1). Taxonomy (NCBI): domain Eukaryota; kingdom Viridiplantae; phylum Streptophyta; class Magnoliopsida; order Asparagales; family Asparagaceae; genus Agave; species Agave tequilana. Next base: position 136,732 of record JAVJIF010031683.1, read on the forward strand.
AGAAATTAGAATTTAGGTGTTCATGATCTTACTGGGTATGAGTGACTCAAATTATGAATGTCTTATTTTATATTCATCCATGTATTTGATATATACTGTCTTGAGTGAGTCAGTAAACTTATTGCTTACTATAAGACTGAGAGCTTCACACTCGCGACTTGATCCTGTCTTACTACATGAAACCACTCGAACGCAGAGTTATAATAGAAGCAGCCCGGGAATAATTAATTAAAGAAAAATCTTGTAGAGTTCCGATACCAATAATTGTTTGTAAATCTTACAGTTGTTATAAACCAGTTATACCTGGGAGGAACCTAATTCGGCTTTAGAACCAACAAGATTTACCAGATTTAGATTTAGAAATTAATAGCTTGAGCCCCGATCAAATCGTGAATTTCTAATAATTTAGAGACGAAGAGTTATTCATGAATCTCAACGAGAGGAGATGCACTTTAGGCTTATGAAACATCAACATTTTGTTCACTTACTCCTCCCCGAAAAATCGATTGCCCCTCAAAATCTGAAATACCCATTCTACACTCAATAATTAGTTAATACAAGCTTGCATATAGCAGTATTTATCTATATATATATATATATATATATATATATATATATTATATATGAGAAAAATGTATATCAGCCTGCGGGCTGAGAGTACTCTCTCAGCCTGCGGTGATGTGGCTCAATTTGTCACTTCACTGACTTGCGGCACGCTTTTAGGAAGAAGTTAAATTACCAAATACCCCTTATAAAAAGCAACTCTTTCAGTAACCTTCCTTATTGTTTATTATTATTTTTCCCCCTTTTTCTACCGCTCTTTATAGGTTTTAGGTTATTCTATATAAATTACTTTTCCCCCTATTTTCTTATCTCTTTTTGAAAGATCTAGTTTCTCCTTTTCAGCCTGCGATAAACTTTTTTCTGAAAATATAAAATCTTTTCAGATCAATTTTTTCTCCAAAATATTTAATGTCGACGTCTGAGCAGTCTACTGGCGATCTAAATATGGAAGATATTGCATCTGGTTCTACTTTCTCTCAGAATATTGAAAATCTTGAAGGGTTGACATCTTTGCATGCCGATCAACAGGTTTTAATTGTTTCATTTTTTTTAAAAACAATTTATTAAATATTGAATTTTTCTCTTTAGTCTATGAGGTACTGCGACCTATAACAAATGATTTAAAGTTTCAGAAATGCGACCGTTTTCATATTCGGTCGCAATATTATTTGAAAATATTCTCCGGCTGTGAAATCTTTTTTTTGGGTATGCGTCTTAGGTCGCAGTCTTTTGTAAGGAGTAATATAGATTTCTTCACATACGAGTAACTGTGACTTAAGTCACAGTCTTTGGTAAGGAGTAATATAGATTTCTTCACATACGGATAACTACGACTTAAGTCGCAGTCTTTAGTAAGGAGTAATATAGATTTCTTCACATATGGATAACTGCGACTTAGGTCGCAGTCTTCAATAAGGAGTTTTATAGATTTCATGTCTTATGTGAAATCTTATTTTTATTTACTATGAATTAGGTCGCAGTCTTTAGTCAGAAGTAATATAGATTTCTTCTCATACGGATAACTGCGACCTTGGTCGCAGTATTTGATAAGAAGTAATATAGTTTTCATCTCTTATGCGACCTTGGTCGCATTTATATAACTTATATTTTAGAATACAGTGATATCTAAAAAATATTTATATTCATTTAATTCGTGTAATTGTTTTTTGTAGGATATGAATGCACATGGAGAAACGTCTGGAAGCTCAGATAAGTTTATAGGGAAACAGTTCCTGTCGGATATGGAAGCATACAATTTCTACAATTGTTTTGCAAGGAATAGAGGTTTTAGCGTGAGAAGAAAAGGTACAGATAAGTCACGGAAGCCTCCTTATGAGATTATTTGCAGAAAATTTTGCTGCAACAAGGAAGGTCTGAAGAAGTTGTGTGACAAAAGACAAGAGGGGCTTACAGTGCATCGTCGAGTTAACACTAGAGTAGCTTGTCCTGCTGAGATGCATATCCGTCTTCGTTTTTTTTTTGGACAAAAGACATTGGGTTATCACAAAATTTGTTGATACTCATTCACATGAATTGTCAAGCCCGGATAAGGTACATCACCATTACTCTCACCAGAATCATCGTTCAAAAATTAGCAGTAGCATTATGAGCAATCTGGTTGATGTTGGAATGCGGCCTTCAAATATTTCCCGCGTTGTTAATGCAATGAGCCAGGGAGAAGGCTGTGAAGAAGTGAGCCCTCAACAATTATTGATTTCACTCATCAACGTAGAAATAACTGCGGTCATGAGTTTATTGCTATTATCAAATATTTTCAAGAGAAAGCCGAGACCGATCCAGAATTCTTCTTTTCAAGTGAAGTCGATAACGCGGGCACACTTAGAAGCATTTTTTGGACTAATGGAAGAGCTATTTCCTCGTATCTGAGGTTCTGTCATGTGATCGTTTTTGACACAACATACAGGACTAATCACTTGAGCTTGCCATTTGCTCCATTCACTGGAGTAAATCATCACCGACAGTCAATTTTGTTCGGCTGTGCATTGCTTGCTGATGAGCAGAGGGATACTTTTGTTTGGTTATTCCAAAAATGGCTCAAGTGCATGCATGGAGTTGAACCGAAGCTGATTATTACTGATCAGGATGCGCAGATTGGTGACGCCATCAAGATTGTTTTCCCAACTTCTCGGCACCGTTACTGTTTCTGGCATGTGCAGAAACATATTGCCGAGCAATAAATCATAATGTCAAACAAGTATGGAGAAGATATGGTCTCCGATTTCCATGCTTGGTACACCTCCCGCGATATAAGCACTTGTGAGGAACGATGGTGTCTGATGAACGAAAAATATCAGTTAGAAGAAGAAGATGACAGTTGGTTGATGAAGATGTACAGGCTCCGTGGACATTGGGTTAATGCATATCTCAAGGATATTTTCTGTGCTGGAATGACAACCAGTCAGAGGTCCGAGAGTATTAATTCCTTCTTTGATGGTTTTGTTAACTCAAACACTAAACTAGTGGAATTTGTTCACCAATATGATAAAGCTGTTGCTTCCCGTCGTACATCTGAATCTCTTCAAGATTTTAGGGGTTTGAATTCTGTGCCCAATTGTACATCCAATCCATATGAGATACAGGTTTCGAAGTTGTATATACCGAAGATTTTTCAGTTGTTCCAAAAGGAATGGGCAGTTGTAATGACACTATTTTCAGAAGAGGTGGAACACAACAAACCTGGATTAACATATTTGGTTGGTAATTTTTCAGAATCAAAAGACGGCTGGGAAAAGGTCAGTTATGATAAGCGTGAGGAACTTCATGTTTCTTGTAGTTGCTCGTTATTTGAAACAGAGGGTATCCTATGTAGACATATTCTGTGTATTTTGTGGCGCAATCACGTTACACATATACCGGAATCATATATACTTCAGAGATGGAGGTTGGATGCTCGTTACAAAAACGTTGCAATTGAAAATGGCATCAGGCCTTTCCCATTCAGGGCACTCCACGGACGGCTAGATTGTGACAATTCGTTCAAAATTTAATGCAATTCTTCACATGGTCGCTGATTCTAATATCCATCTTTTAAAGTTGGAGTTTTTTTTGGAAAGTTTTGCCCAAGAAATCACTAGAGAATACAGAGTCATGTCAGGAAATGATCATTCATCACAGCCTAAAACTGCAGTTGGTTCCAGTGGATCCGTTCTCGTATTGCGAGATGGTGAAGAATTGAATATACGTGATCCAATTGGTCCTGTACCAACCAAGGGGAGGCCTAGAGCTGCATCCAGGCTTAAGTCTGGTTTTGAAGATTCTATATATCAGAAGGAAGTTAAGCATCGAAGATGTGGTAACTGCCAAGAGCTGGGCCATAATAGGACTGGTTGTCCGTTACTGGTATTACATTAAACCTGTTAATCATTTTTTTATACCGATTAATCTTTAAAATTCTTACTATTTATTTTTTTATTCGCAGAAGAAGTAGGTTTGGGTTGCCTCCAACTCGAAGGAACAAAGACTTCATCTTTTTATGAAGTGCGACCATGGTCGCACAGTGTAGAGAGATTAAGTCGCAGTCCGCCACTGGCGTGTCATTATAATCAGATTTATTATCATTTCTTTGATTTCTACTGTATTATTTTTGTATGTAGTTGTGCTTTAAAGTTTTACTGCTACAAAATTCTACTTTATAGTTTAATTTTTTTGTATATAATGTAGTCAGAGACTTTGGTCGCAGCGTACATTTAAACTGCTACGTTAGTCAAAGACTTTGGTCGTAGTGTACATGGTTAATTGCGACTAAGGTCGCAGTATTGTTATTGATAAAGATGGCCAGCAGTTGCAATCTAGGGTCGCATTACATGGACTGCGACTAAGGTCGCAGTACGTTAGGTAGGTGTTTTCCTTTATATTAAATTGCATAGCGACCATGGTCGCAGTGTTGTTTTTGTTTAAGACTCCCGCCAGCAACTGCGACCAAGGTCACTGTTTTGTTGTTTTATTAAGACTGCTGCCAGCAACTACGACCAAAGTCGCAACCTTCATTTTAAAATTTACTTTTCGGGTGAAATAATTTAATTATTAACTGCGACCTTGGTCGCAGTATATTCGTTTAGCATAAAATAGTTAAAATGAAGATTTATAACAATTGTACAGCATTTTCTACCTAATCCCTTGGACCACGTGAATATCTCCCAAATTTATTTTCTACCTTTTCTCAAAAAATTGTATACTTCCTAGGTGACTATTCAGTTATCCAAAACAGTTTAAAAGATAATACACTATAACTTTAAATTACTTTGAACTGCAAAACAGTTCATTATTGCGACCATAGTCGCATTGGGAACTGATAAATGATTAAGTAACTGCGACCATTAACACTATCTCGATTAAGTATCGCCGTATAAGGAAACGCTGTATCTCAAACAGGTCATTACTGCGACTTTGGTCGCAATACAATTACTGAACGCATGTTTGTTTCTAACATCAGTACGCAATAGTAAAATCCAAGTTGTAACAAATGTAGATTGGAAATAATCAATGAAACTTATAATAAATAAATGTATAGAAATGTTATAAATTAAATCAATAAAAGGCATAGATATTATTTAATGAATTGCAATTGCAATTATTTTTACATTTATAAAATAAAAAATTGTGTTATATCAATAATTTGTCAACTGTCAGTCTTCAAATCTCATCCTTCATATCATTTCTGTTTCTTCATCCCAACTCTTCTCTCTATCTGCAAGTATCATGTATGCAAGTTCACTTCTTAGTCTCTGTACATCAGCATCAGTAACTTCATCAATAGCTGATGGACTACCAGACGCTATGCTTTCCATATACTTGCATACATATACAGCACAATCAACACTGAAAATTCCACAGAGTAATGATTAAATGAAATTAGATTTTATTACTGAAAAAAGGTAGAAAATATGAAAGGTAAGGAGATGTCAAAAAATTATATACCTGTTTGGTTGTTGGGGGCATCTTGTGTACTTTATTTTTATTTTTCTCATTAATTTATTGAAATCAATCTGAAAAATCTGTATTAATCTTTCTTTCTGCAATGTCAATAGAAACAAAATTAGTACTAATAAAATTAAATGCCAGTTTCCAGTAATCGAAATATTAAATTTCAACTCACCATTGTTCTTGCATCTTTTTGGTAAAGCTGTAATATACTACTTTTTTTGTCAGCTGGAACCAAAGAGTTGTAAAAAATCCACTCTTGTGTATCGGCATCAAATACCAACAAGGTCCAGTGAAATCCGGTTCGTCGGCACTATGTTTGTGATTGATCGGGAAGAACATGTAATGCACATCAGCTGTCCAGTTTTTCAACAGCTTCTGCTTGATGAAATGATCTTCTAAATCTTCACTTTTATTTACAACACCGTGCTGCGGACAAGAAAAAAATAAATAAAATACAAAATGAATTTAAAATATAAGAAAAAATTAATTAAAATAAGAAGTCATTAAGTGAAGAAAAGACACTGCGATCAAGGTCGCAGCGTTTCTTATTAACATATTTTTTAAACTGCGACCTTAGTCGCAGTACATGAGTTAGTCGCAATACATCTTAATTATAAACTACGACCTTAGTCGCAGTACATGAGAAAGTATGACCTTAGTCGCAGCTGCGACCATAGTCGCAGTACATGACTAAACAGAGAGAACATGAGTTAGTCGCAATACATTTTAATTATAAACTGCGACCTAAGTCGCAGTACATGCCTACACAGATAGAGAACATGAGTTAAGTCGCAATACATTTTAATTATAAACTGCAACTTTAGTCAGTACATTAGTTAGTAGAAGTACATTTTAATTATAAACTGCGACCTTAGTCGCAGCTGCGACCTTAGTCGCAGTACATGCCTACAGAGAGATAGAGAATATAAGTAATCTGTTCCACAATTGATATTACAGTAAACCGTAAAGGAGAAAGTAGATTTTTACCCAAGCTTCGCTCCGGAAGAATATGCTTTTTAATCCTTTCCCTTCTCTAGATGCTGCATGTAGAAATGAATTATATTTGCATCTAAGTCTCTACTGAATATCAGGTTCTCAATATCATTCCTTGTAATAATGATTCCGTTGTCGGTATCCTGATACGCAGTAGAACTACAAGATATTCAAAACAAAGTTAGTAATTTAATTGTTCTTATATAAAGGTATAACAGATTTTTTTTGATATGAATTAACTTACTCAGAGAAGGACTTGTCGAAGAAATTTTTTATTAGAGCTTGTTGATGGGGCTGCAGAATTCTGTATGCTCTGGTTTCGGTCAATTCTCTCAATTTTGGCTCAGTAGAGGAAATCTCTTTGTCGCCGAAACCAGCGCCAGAACTCACAGCCGCAGGCTGTGGAAGAGGATGTTCATTTTTTTCTTCTTTTATTTTGGATAAACGAAGTCGGAGTCATCGCAATCTCTTTCAGCGCGCTTGCGTTCTTTGACTCCCCTTTCTATTGTTCCTTTAGAGTATTCCAAAACAGCTTCTTTTGAGGATTGCTTCTGAGGCGGAGTATGTTCCTGAATTTCTCCTTCAGAAGCTCTATCTCTTTGGATTTCTTGAATCATTTGAGTTATATTCAGAGAAAAACTTGGCATATCTTCTCCAAGAATATTTAAAATAGATTCAGAACCCATGATTTTATCCTCTTCCAGTTTTTTCTTCTTCTCCTCTTCAGCCTGCTTCTCCATCTGTTCCTTCATTCTTTTGTGCTCCTTTTCCTCTTCACCCTTCCTTCTAATTTCCTCTTCCTCCACTTTCCTCTTTTTCTCCCTCTTCTTCTTTAACTCCTCCAACACCTTCCTCCTCTTCTCATTCTCTTCCTCTTCCCTCCTTCTCCTCTCCTGCCCCTCCTCTTCCCTCCTCCTCTCCTCCTTTTCCTGCTCCTCCTTTTCCCTCCTCTTCTTCTCCTTCTGCTCTTCTTCCCTCATTCTCCTTTCATTCTCCTCCTCTTCCCTTCTTCTATTCTCCTTCTCCTTCTCCTCCACTTCTCTCCTCCTCTTCTCCTTTTCCTTCTCTTCTTCCCTCTTCTTCTCCTTCTCCTTCTTCGCAGCAGCGGCTGCTCTCAGCAGCTCTTCTTCTTCCTCTTCTTTAACTTTTAATTTCCTCTGCTGCCTTTTTTGTTTCTTCTTCTCTCTTTTTTCTCTCATTTTTAATTTTAATTCATCCTTGAGTCTGTTCTCAGTCTCCATATTTTCAATTTTTTTCAAGCTGAGAAACATATTCTCTCAAGTACTGATTTTGAGACCTCAATTGTTTTATTTCTTCTGCTTGAACATCCGGTGGAGGTGGCAAATAACCTTCAAAAACTGTTTCTTGCTCACTCGTTCAGCCAGTTCTGGCTCCTTTTCCGCCGGAATGTAAGCTTCATTATATGTATGGCCTCCTTCATCTCCTTCTTCTTCTCCTTCTTCATCTTCATCTTCATCTTCTGCTTCTTCTTCTTCCTCCTCCTCTTCCCCTTCAACAGGAAGGCCAACCATATTTTTTTCAGCAATAGAGATGTTGGCCATTCGATTCAAAATCTGAAAATAAACAGAAAAAGGTAAGTTAAAAATAAAACAATGAAATAATGAAACTGCGACCATGGTCGCAGTTTATTTATGAAGTATTTTTGAAAAGAATGCGACCATGGTCGAAGTATGTTTGTCATGCCCAAATTATCTGCCAAGCCATGCAGCTAAACACTGCGACCATGGTCGCATTCCATGTAAAAGGTATTTTCAGGAGAATGCGACCATGGTCGCACATTGTTTGTCAGGCACAAAACGAACTGCGAAAGGTGCAGCTCAATCTGCGACTATGGTCTCATTTTATTTGTACTGAACATAAAAAAGAATTCTAACTTACAATATTGCTGTCAATCTCATTTAGATCAACTTCAAGTAGAGATCTACTAATATTTTGGAGGTCCCATCTTAAAAACGCGTGGGTTATGTCCTCCAAACAGACCTCGGCGCAAAAATAGGAGCCCTCTCACATAGCCAATACTGCAAAAAAGGAAAATTAAATTAGTTTACACAGATATTCACAATATTTTTGGGTAAATTTCATACAATGTTGGCCAAATATGAGATTTGTACTTACAATTATTTGCACGGAGCATCCTTGCAGCTCGTACGTGGTTTGCCTGAAGATGTCCATTGACTCAATCAGGAATTGCCAAACAGCTTTTGCCCAGCATATTGTCCTCATCAGCTGCATATTGGCAATCTGTTCCACAATATACCACGGCACCGTGCATTTACTGTCAGAGAAGAAAAGAGTGGCCGACATGTATAGGATGATTAATGTGGTAAAGTCTTGAGCTGCAAGTCTGTGCATGTCTCTTATAATTTCATTTAAAGTCATTTGCTGCTCAAGCTGTTCATCCTTTGTCACATCTACTTCACTCCTCCTCCTCTTCTTGACGAGAAGATCATCCAAAGCATCTTCAATGGATACTTTAGTGATCTTCTTTATATTGGGGAAATAATATTTTATCACCCCTCTATCTTTCATCGTACATGTTTTATTCATCACAAAATCTGCCCCAATGATAGGTAGACCAAATGTGAGGGCAACTTCCTCCACTGTTAACTCAATCTGTTTGCCCCCAATTCTAAAGATCCTTGTATCCCTATCATACTGGTCTAAAATACGAAGTACAGCAACGCTTGATTTTAGACCCTTTTCAGCCCCAAATTCTTCATTGTAGAACACCATGAAGATTGGGCAAATGGGGTATTGTTCATCGCCTCTACGAAATCTGCCTGAATGTACTTTTTAAATTTCTTCATGAACTCGCACATAGGTTTCAGGCTTGATCTCAGAGGACGAACCTTTATCTGTTGTTTACCTACATAGTAAGAAAATTAAACAGTTCAGACCAATGATCATTTAAAAATTATAAGGGGGTAAAAGGCATATTTGTTTTTAATAAACTGCGACTTCGGTCGCAGTCATACAATGCAAACACAAACAACTTGCACCCGGACGACACTGCGACCAGTGTCGCATAAGACTACAGTGCAATCATACACTTCGACTAATGTTTTTAAAAAGCATATTTTTTTTATAAACTGCGACTACGGTCGCAGTCATACATTGCAAACATAAACTTGGACCAGGGACGACACTGCGACCAAGGTCGCATAAGACTACAGTGCAATCAGAAACAACTCTGACCAGGGTCGACACTGCGACCAAGGTCGCAAAAGACTACTGTGCAATCAAAAACGGCTACGACCACAAGACCGCACTGCGACCAAGGTCGCATAAGACTACAATGAAATAAGAAAAACTGCTACCCGGGTCGACACTGCGACCAAGGTCGCATAAGACTACAGTGCAATCAGAAACAACTGTGACCCGGTTCGACACTGCGACCAAGGTCACATAAGACTACAGTGCAATCAGAAACAACTGCGACCCAAGTATGATAAAACAAATGACGTTAAATACACTGCGACCTTGGTCGCAAGAGACGACAACTTATATTTAAACAATTGCGACCCCATGTCGTCAGTGTGTAAGAAAAAAAAGTAAGTTTCATATACTGCGACCAACGTCGCATTCGGCTACAAGGAAAGGTCCAAAAAAAAAAATCCGAAGTCGCACAAATCTGAAACTATAATTTTATCAACTGCGACCGAGGTCGCATGCAGTGTATGCACATCACTTTTTCGAAAATACTGCGACATAGTAAAAATAGAAGGAAATAAAAAAATTTTGAAAAAAAATAGGACCTTTATCGTCGTGTTACAAAATTTATAAATTTAAAAATTTATTCGTCATCTAAAGTTTTAAAATCTCTTTCTTAATTGCGACCATGGTTCCAAGATTTAAAAAAAATTGCGACTCGGAAATAAATCTGGAAAAATTTTAAAACTATTAAAATACACAAACGCTAAAATTTTTTGAAAATATCATTTTTTGTAGTACCTTTTTCGACGGATGATTTCTTCGGCGCCATCAGTTGCAAAAATATTTTTTAAAAAACGGATCAAATTTGTGAAAGAAAATAACTAATTGGATTAAATCGCCGGTTGAAATTTTAGAGCTGTAAATTTTTTTGAAAACCAACTTTTTTACATTAGGTAGAAAGTTGTGAGGGAGGTATTTTTGGAAAATACAAAGTTGACGTGACTGACAGTAAATTAGGCAGGATTTTTTAGGATTTTGTCCGCCAAAATTTATTAGAGATATGGGGCGGTGATGTTGCCACGTCCGCCGGCTGGGAGAACTCTCTCAGCCTGCCGGCTGAGGTACAGTAACCCCTATATATATATATATATATATATATATATATATATATATATATATATATATATATATATATATATATATATATATATATATATATATATATATATAGTGAGTTGATCCCCTAAGAACGGTTCTCACGAATTCATGTGAGAACTTTCACGTGGACCGTCGGATCTGATAGAGATCAAGTTTTATTTGATTTGATCTATCAGATCCGACGACCCACGTGAAAGTTCTCACAAAAATCCGTGAGAACCGTTCTTAGAGGATCAGCTCCCTATATATATATATATATATATATATATATATATATATATATATATATATATATATATATATATATATATATATATATATATATATTTCGAGCTTTCTTCTACAATTATCCATATATCTATGAATGAGTTACATGAATTAACCGAGAATCATATTTAGCAAACACAAGCACAACCCAAGGCTTAAATGATCTCTAACATCTCACGTTTGATTAATGAAAAGCAAGCTTAAATAGATAAATCTAAATAAAAATTTAGTTCTCAAATAAGAGAATAACTCTCTCATCATTAGCTTCTATCCATCCGTTCTCGATAAGTTCTAATTATGTCCCCTTTGATATTGACTCTACTAACGTTTCGATTGAGAACAATTATCTCAGATTAGGGAAAAATATTCTCATAGTTTGTGAACCAATTTCAGACACTTACCAATTTAACTGAAAATTTCATTGAATAAAAATTAGAGATCCATCACAACCAACAACTGCAATAAGAAACAAGGTCAATTAGGACCACACTACTCCTAATCACATAGTAATTTAGATCTCACAGAGAAAGATTAAGAGTTCCAACAAAATATAATTAATTGAGTCCATGGACTATTTCCAGAAATTTCATCAAAACAAAATCTGAATCAAAGAAACTTCCTCATCTCTAGTGATGTTGTCCCCCGCCCCACCCGCTGCGTGTGCCGCTCGCCGACATCCTGGCGTCACCCGACAGCAGCAGCCGTTGCTGGCAGCTGATGCGGCAGCACCAGCAGCAGCTGTCGCCGGCTGCTGTTGCGGCAGAACCAGCAGCAGCTGCTGCTGCTACTGCAGCTGCTGCATGCAGGACAGCCAGCGGCTACAGTGCTGCCAGCGCCTCCTGTGTCCTGTGTTGTGGCCAAATCCAAGAAAGGGAGAGAGGATTAGGGGAAAAGAGAGAGAGGAATTGATTTGGGGTGAGGGTTCCTACCGATTGTGAAATTGGGGAAGGATGAAGAGAGAGAAGTGGGTGAGAATGAGGAATATTTTCCTTTTCCCCTCTTATAAATTAGTGATGGCTTATTCTCTTGATGCCACATCATCTCCCCTCATTCCCAAGTTGCCTTAGCTCATGCCACCTCCAAGTTAGGATTTAATATTAGTGTATTTGAATGGGTAGTATGTATGACAGAAATACAACCATATGATGATGGATATGTATGGGTACATTTTCATATATGTGGGGTGTGTGTGTATATGCATGCATATATAGAAATAAATGTATTAATAACTATACACACCAATTTTGTATTTAGTAAACATTCATTTCACCTCAAAAATTTCTCTACAGGATTTATAAATAAAAGAAATATATTACACAATTTTAATTCAATCATTACCCTGATAATTTGGTATAATCTTCATGAATGAGGATTAGGGTATTAAATCAGGATTTTAAATAAAAACGGGTGTTACATGTCAGGTTAAGCACAAGTCATTATTCTCCATTACATGATCCGTCAAAGAGTGAATAAAATTAACTAATTAAATTAAATGCAGAAAAAAATAATAAATCTCTAAGCACAAATCATTAGTCTAAAATAGATGAACTATCAAATACTAAACTATTCATGATATTAATTTTCAAATTGATCAAGATTATTTGATGTGCACATGAGACCCTAAATGAGAGATCTAAATTTGACTATATGAAAATCTGATCTACGTTCATCTCCCTAGATGCTTAAGAACAAATTAGCTACTCATGTTTAAAGAACTAACAAGTAAATAATAACAATAAAAATCAATAAGAATACTAATCTATTAAATTAATAAGTTGAATAAATTAGTACCTAATCAGGATGGTGGCAGAATAGAGTAATAAGAAATCCCAAAAAAAATTAAATCCAAACACTGAATTCAGAGCCATAAACAACACTATTTCATGCACTAAACACGAGGAGAAGAGACGCAATACAAGAGACAACCGTCGCCGCCTTTTGAGTGCTGAAAATGGGGAGAAGAAACACATTGTCTCGTCTGTAAAAGACAAAAAGCGTGCAGAAAAAAGGCGTGTGAAAGCGACATCGAAAAAAACACAGCGTCGCCGCCTTGTTTCGCACGTTGAGGCAATGAAATCGTGTTCTTCACACATTGGCCAAGGCACAACGACTCTCGTGCAGAAGATGACAAAATAACCTTGGGACAGTGTCGCCTTTTGTCCCATAAATTTTGAGCGCTGCCTGCTTCTTTTCACGTGAAAACCGGGACATTGAAGGGTCAGTTTGGTTATTTAAACTCCCTAGATGCTTAAGAACAAATTAGCTACTCATGTTTAAAGAACTAACAAGTAAATAATAACAATAAAAATCATTAAGAATACTAATCTATTAAATTAATAAGTTGAATAAATTAGTACCTAATCAGGATGGTGGCAGAATAGAGTAATAAGAAATCCCAAAAAAATTAAATCCAAACACTGAATTCAGAGCCATAAACAACACTATTTCATGCACTAAACACGAGGAGAAGAGACGCAATACAAGAGACAACCGTCGCCGCCTTTTGAGTGCTGAAAATGGGGAGAAGAAACACATTGTCTCGTCTGTAAAAGACAAAAAGCGTGCAGAAAAAGGCGTGTGAAAGCGACATCGAAAAAACACAGCGTCGCCGCCTTGTTTCGCACGTTGAGGCAATGAAATCGTGTTCTTCACACATTGGCCAAGGCACAACGACTCTCGTGCAGAAGATGACAAAATAACCTTGGGACAGTCGCCTTTTGTCCCACAAATTTTGAGCGCTGCCTGCTTCTTTTCACGTGAAAACCGGGACATTGAAAGCACAAATCATTAGTCTAAAATAGATGAACTATCAAATACTAAACTATTCATGATATTAATTTTCTAATTGATCAAGATTATTTGATGTGCACATGAGACCCTAAATGAGAGATCTAAATTTGAATATATGAAAATCTGATCTACGTTCATCTCCCTAGATGCTTAAGAACAAATTAGCTACTTATTTTAAAGAACTAACAAGTAAATAATAACAATAAAAATCATTAAGAATACTAATCTATTAAATTAATAAGTTGAATAAATTAGTACCTAATCAGGATGGTGGCAGAATAGAGTAATAAGAAATCCCAAAAAAAAAATTAAATCCAAACACTGAATTCAGAGCCATAAACAACACTATTTCATGCACTAAACACGAGGAGAAGAGACGCAATACAAGAGACAACCGTCGCCGCCTTTTGAGTGCTGAAAATGGGGAGAAGAAACACATTGTCTCGTTTGTAAAAGACAAAAAGCGTGCAGAAAAATGCGTGTGAAAGCGACATCGAAAAAAACACAGCGTCGCCGCCTTGTTTCGCACGTTGAGGCAATGAAATCGTGTTCTTCACACATTGGCCAAGGCACAACGACTCTCGTGCAGAAGATGACAAAATAACCTTGGGACAGTGTCGCCTTTTGTCCCACAAATTTTGAGCGCTGCCTTGATTGTTACACATATTTGCATATTTTACCACTTCCATACCATGCATATTGTATATAAAAACGTGATTTTTAATCCTTTCCTCTCTATTTTTACAGGTCCACAACTTAAAAGAGAGAAAGCCCACTAATCTCTTTAATTAGCAATAATTAAAGAGATTAATTCAAAAGCCCAAAAAGAAGCCCAAGATTTGAATCTGGATTCAGAGAGATCCGCGCGCCAACTGAATCTTCCAGAAGGCCACGTGGATAACAACCTCGCAACGAACATGTACCAGAAAATCTGGGCTCAACGGCCCAGATTTTGCCGCCAAAACCTGGATTTTCCCGCGTATCTGCGGCGGTTATGAAGCCGTTAGATCCTAGATTTTGCGCCAACAACCTGGCTCTCGAAGCTTCTCTCTGAGGCTATAAATACATGACCAGGGTCTGCACGAGAAGAACAGAGAAGAGAGAGGAGAGAACTAGGGAAACTCTTGTATTTTGTCTTCTCCTAGGTTTTAGTCTCCATCTTCTTCCTCCTACAGATTTTGTCAAAGAGAGAAAGTGAGTGCTGTTGAAAGCTTGTAATCAAGGAGGTGACATCACTTGTAACAAGGGTTAATCAAAGCTTCGTCTTCTCTTTGCAAGTTCTAGTACGTTTTACTTTGCATTGCTTTACTTAATTTGCTTTCTTTCACTTTCATTGCTTTACTTCTCTTTGCTTTACATCATGAAGTGTTGCTTTGTTACTTGTGTAATGGATAGCTAAATTTCTATTGCATGGCTAGCTAACAACTTACATAGCTAACTTCTATCTATTTGAGTGATTGCTTATCTTTATACTTGCATTGTGAGAGTTTCTTTTACTTACCAAGGAAGTAGAGTTGCTTTCCCTTGGTGAATGCTTGTACGTACTCCATATAACTCATGTGTGCCTCATTTAGAGCCTTGTCTAGAACAAGTGCCTTGATGGAACATGGAGATGGATCACCAAACATGTGCTACTTGTAGAACAACTTCTTTACTTCAAGCTAATTTGTTTTTATGTCTTGAATGTTTAAATGAATGTTGATTCTTCTAACCTAGCATCCCTTGAGTACCAATCCTAGAGTTCATCATTGATAATCTATCTAGAGAGCCAATGAATCAATATGAGGCTTCAAGCTAAGAACTAAAGGAACACTCATCTTCAAAACGGTAAAGTACTTGAACAAACAAGCAAAGTCATCTCTATTTGCCAATGAATTAACATGAGGCAATCAAGCATCACCATTGAGTATAGTAAGTTAGCGAAGTAAAGTTAGCTAGCCATATACTTTCTCATCTAAAGTCTTCCAAACATTTTCTTTACTAGCTTCTTTTCTCTTAGCAATATACTTTACTAAAGTTCTTTTGGTTTCTTTTCCATCATGCACAAATCAACCACTTCTTCTATTTTCTTTTCCATGTTTCTTGTATTTGTGTAAATACAAAGAAGAATCTTCGTTTTCTTATTTCACTTCGAACCGTAACGCTTCCATCGCTAGCTCTCCCGGAGAATCGACCCGGTATAGCCTTTGCTATAACGGAGATTGGAAAGGATACATTGACCTTATAAATACATTTGTGGATTAATCAAGCACAAAGGTTGACTCTAATCCTTCTTTCTTTTACATCATATCTGTGCAATCTACAACACGATTCTTTCCCAATCAAATTTTGGCGCCGTTGCCGGGGAGAGCAACGGATTTTCTTTAAAGTGAAGAACTAAACGAATCTTCTTCTCTGTTGCAGATTACAGGTTGAAGAAACAGGAAATTTTGCATTGCAGAAATATATAAGTGGACCTGGGCCTCTGCTCTCGAAAGCAGAGACCAGGATCCCTCTGAATTGCCGCAAATTCTGGGTTTTTGCCGCAGAATTGCGGCAAGGAAGAGTTGACTACTGACCACTTTTCTGCAGGGCTTGCTTCTCTGTGAAATACAGCTGCTGCAATACTTAAAATCTTGTATACTTCACCTTATATCTGCTAATCAACAGTAAAAAATTTGTTGCAAAGTTAAAAAAATTGTTTAGACATTTGCATTCTAGGCACGTGTCTTTCAATTCCTTTACATTTACTGTTGAAGAGTGCTGGAGGCAAGGTACGTAAGCATAGCATATAGACTAGGACTCACTCTTTGTTTGATTTAATTAAGCTTTGAGTGAACCTTGTTTGTTATATCGTACACTTGCACAAATCAACTTTAAGGGCATCACCCATAAAAAAGATAAGGTGGGGATTTTATCACCTCTTCCTTAGCCCAAAAACCATTTTCCCACGCACTCACAATCCTAAGCTTCTAAATAAAAATTGCTAGACGCTGGCCCTAGGAACATTCGGACTCACTTAGGAGATTATCCTAAGGGGGAAAAGTGTTGGAAAGTGACTTTTGTAAAATCAGTGTCTAGGAAAGGGGTTGAGGGCCGAAAGCCCGAAGGTTGCTGGTTACTTAATTAAGGAACGTCTCTGACGAAAAACCTCCCACCAACCTTACCCTTCCCTGGCTGATTTGCTTATAGTCAAAGTCTACACCAAACCTCCTGTGGACGATCTAAAGTTAGGAGTCGTCTAGGTCCAGGAAACCTAGAAAGCTTGGATTGATTTTTTCTTTTTTCTTGATTGTTCTTTTTCATTTTTCGCCTGTGTGATCGGTGCACGTTGATTGTGTAATTGTATGCAAGAGTGATATCGAGATCCGAATTCTGCTAGGCTTGTGAGAATCTCTACACTGTCACATACACCACCACTCGACACAATCATGACCACCAACGTTTCGTTGCAAGACAAGTTCTATCCTATTCGCACATCACTTCCATCTTGCATTCTCCTCCCAAACACAAATGGAAGTAACTTTGAGTTAAAGCCCCAGTTCATAAACACACTTTCACGATTCCATGGCCTTGAATCTGAGGATGCGTACTTCTTCATCCGAGAGTTTGAAGAAGTATGTCTTATGATGAGAATTTCCCAGTTAACCGAAGATGCTGTCAGACTTAGGTTTATACCTTTTGCACTTAAGGATATTGCTAAGAAGTGGCTTTATAATCTCCCAGTTAGTTCAATTTCTTCATGAGATGATTTCGTTAAGGTCTTTCTTAAAAAGTTTTATCCTATCCATAAGACAGCCATTATGAGGAAGAATATAATGCAATTCAAACAAGAAGCAAATTAACCGTTTTGGAAGTACTTTGAGCGCTTCAAAGACCTAGTAGCCCTGTGTCCCCATCACGGTATAGAAAAATGGCGCCAGTGCCAGATTATCTATGATGGGCTCGATTATCAGACAAAGACGCTCCTTGAAACCATGTGTCAAGGAGAATTCTTAAAGAAGGATGAAGATCAGGGTTGGGATCTTTTTGAGGCTTTAGCTGAAAAGACAATCCAGTGGGAATCATGTACTGATAAACCCACACCCACAACTTCCAGAACTGGTTTACATTCCATAGAATCCTCGATAGCTGCAGAAGCTAAAATTACACAATTGATGAAGAGGATTGAGTTGCTAGAGTCCAGGAAAAATTCTGCTCAGGTCAACCCAACACCTGTGGTTAATCCGGGTTGTACCTACTGCCATGATCTGAATCATCTGTTTGAGGAGTGTCCAGTTTATCAAAATCAAATGTTTCAGGAGAGTACGAATGCCGCGTACACCAGACCCACTTACAATCCTTACTCCAAAACCTATAATCCTGGATGGCGAAACCATCCTAATTTTTCTTGGAGTCAGTCTGGTCCTGAGCAGCCGAGACAACCATTTCCACAACAATACCCTGCTCAGTCTCATCCACCGACTTACCACCAGAACCCATCTGTAACGCCCCGATCCCACGGATACGGAGACGTCACTGCGACGTATATACGTAGGTCAGAAAATGCCCCCACGCATATACGCTAAGCAATAAGTACAACAAGAATCAGAGTACACGACAAAGCGTGATATCCATACATATGCCAACATAAAAGTACAAGTACAAGTCATCACAAAATATGATAAAATATTATAGATTACATGTATCTTTTATCACAACCAAGTTCAAAAGCAAAAGATACAATATAAACACAAAATGCTCACGAGTAGGATGAAGATCCCGTGAGTCAAAAAGAGAGATCTGGCACAAGGACTGGAGCTAATCGGCCTGCTCACTAAAGAAAGCTCGATCTTCTGTGGATGGCTCCACTTCGATCCAAGCTTCAGAACCTGAACATACAAATCCAAGGGAGTCAGGACCTCCCAACAATGAACAGGCTACAGCCAAATGGCTAGGAGAACAAGAATATGAGAGTTAGAACAGTATAATGAATACCAATCAACAAGTAATGGAAGCATAAAGAGTAAAAGTCAGAA
This sequence comes from Agave tequilana, assembly GCA_038442645.1. NCBI lineage: Eukaryota > Viridiplantae > Streptophyta > Magnoliopsida > Asparagales > Asparagaceae > Agave > Agave tequilana. Next base: position 155,619 of record JAVJIF010031683.1, read on the forward strand.
TACAATAAATCCATAGTTAGAGTCTATTATTATTATTACTTGTCTCACTGTGATATCTAGCTATGTGACCCAGCGTCCCAGCGCACATAGATCCATATCCTAGTAAAGCAAGGTTGTTATTGGAAACCAGCGGTTGTATCGACGAACTATGTTTACAGTGGATCCCGTACATGCCCGGGATAACGGTCCAGGATTGTTCCGTTACTTGGTGACGGAAGCCAGCCGCTAGGCTAACAGGAGGGACTTATGTATGCCCTTTATCATGATAGTATTCAGGAAGAGGGAGCAAGCACTCCCTCGGTCCCCTGGTGGCCCACAGGTCAGACCGGAACATGAGTTGCACAACATTCCTAAAACCACTGTAAACACGAACACATATCGATATCCGCATGTTTTCCCCCGACCCAATATAAGTTGGTCCATTTTATACAAAAGTCAAGTGTATCATGCTTGGTTCAAGTGATGGCATGATAAGTGGGGATATCCATTTATTAACAAGTTATGGAATGAGACTACACAATGATAAGTCATGAAGTGGAAATATATAATAACAAGTCATGGTGTAATATGAAGTAAGATCCATCAAGTAACATGTCATGAGGTATCAGTCATGAAGCACAAGTAACAATAATACATAGCACATGAACCAATGATAAGATCTAAATTTAGAAAAGAAATCAACTAAGACAAACAGTCAGAATTAGTCGACTAGGTGGAATGGTTAGTCGACTAATAGGGGTCTTAAGTCGACTAACAGTTAGGATTAGTCGACTAAAACTGGGTTCCAGAGAGTTGGATTCTGGTTTCAGGAAAATTTAGTCGACTAGGTGGAGGGGTTAGTCGACTAACAATGATTATGAGTCGACCCACAGATACTTAAGTCGACTAAGTCTGTGATACAGAGAGTTGAGTTTCTGATTTCAGGAAAAGTTAGTCGACTAGGGTGGAAAGTGTAGTCGACTAACAAAGATTTCTAGTCGACTAATAGATAGGCTAAGTCGACTAAAACTGTGTTCCAGAAAAGGTTACGTTTCAAAACAGAGGGGTTAGTCGACTAATACCTAGGTCAAGTCGACTAATCGTCTAGAAACAGAATACAGAACAGATTTTCTGATGGTTGTGTTTGATGTCTAAAAACACGATTTTGAAGATGTAAATATACAAGATATGAGAACACAAGTGTGCTAGGAATTAGACAAGTCTTGGTGAGTAAAAATACTCACTTTGAACGGTTAAATCGAGGCTTTACGAGTTCCGAGAAGATCGTAGTCGACGATATCACCAACTTGATCCTTGGCGATATTGCGGACGATCCCAATCCAAAGAAGTGGTGGTTGCTTGAGATGGAGAAGATGACCTAGGTGCTTTGGAGTTAGGGTTTGAGTTGAGATGAAAGAGGATTTGGTGAGGGTGAAGGTTTCTCTTGGTGGAAGGAAGTAAAAAAAGGAAAAGAAGTGTAAAGGAAATGTTTATATAGGATTTTGATTTTGTAAAGGAGGTGTAAATAAGGTAATTGAGAGGGGGTTTTGTGTAAATAGAGGAGGGGATGAGTGTCCCTCTTCTTGGCCACTTGGCCGGCCATGGGAGAGAGAGAGAAGGAGATGCATTAAATGAGGAAGTAGGTGGGAGTTGGTGGAATTTTGGAGAAAGTGGAATTATTGAAAAATTGGAAAATTTTGAGGCTTGTGAAGGAAGTAAAGGAAAATCAAGAAAAAGGAAAGGAAAAGAATTATAAAAAGGAAAGATATTTTCTTTGGCTTAAAATTTAAAAATGTTGAAAAGACAATTTCCAGGTTTAAGTCGAAGATGCGGAAAACATTTCGGAAAATACCGAAATCGTCCGAAATTCAAGTATCTCGGAACGACTCGCAAAATTTACTAAAAATCAAGAATATAATATATGAAGACTCATAGTGAAATCTGTTTGAAGAAATACTTTATGGTTTTAAAACTAAAAATCCCGGAATCAGTTATCTACCGACTCCGTTGGAAATTTCATAAATTCATAAAATTCTCAGAAAAAGTATTTAGATAGAAAATATGATTCTAAGAAATAAAGTCTAAAGGACCTTCTAGAAATTCCTAACTGTTTGTGAATTAAAAATCCGAGAATCGATCAGCGGCACTGGTCGACACCGGTTTTGAAAATATTTAATTAAATTCAGGAAGATTCCAGAAAATCATAGAAAATATATAATATTGGAAAATGATTTTTAAAACTGAAATCGGTCAAATACAGGAAGTAAATCGAAAAATACGATCGAAAAACTGAATACGCAACTAAGTACGTATTCCGGGAACGGGGTATTACAATCCATCCACCTTACAAAAATTTCGTCCTCGAAATTTCATAAAGTGAAAGGTGACGGTAAAGAAGGATAACAGGAAGTGAAAGGCAGCAATAAAGAAGGATGAGAAGAAAGAGTTTTACCAATCAAGATGTGAAGAGTTGCGGATAACGCTCACGGATAACATCCTCTCGTTCCCACGTGGCCTCTCCTGGTGCATGTCTGTTCCAAGACACCAACACTAACGGTATGGCTTTGTTCTTCAATGTCTTGACACTTCTGTCCAAAATGGCCATCGGTTGCTCTTGGTATGACAAATCGGTTGTAGTTCCAGTTCGGAGTGATCCAGGATATGACTATCATCCTTCACATACTTCCTCAGCTGTGATACGTGGAATACATTGTGAACTCCGTCCAAAGATGGCGGTAACGCCAACCTGTAAGACACATCTCCCACTCGGTCCAAGATCTCGAATGGGCCGATATATCTCGGACTAAGCTTTCCACGAGTACCGAACCAGATTACTCCCTTTGTAGGTGATATCTTCAAAAACACATGATCCCCTGTCTGAAATTCCAATGGCCTTCTCAGTGTGTCTGCCCAACTCTTCTGCCGACTCTGTGCTGCCCTGAGGTGATCTCTGATAATCCTGACTTTATCTGTTGTCTGAATCAGGATCTCTGGTCTCAAAAGTCTCCTCTCACCGACTTCATCCCAACAAATCGGTGACCTACACTTCCTACCATACAATGCTTCAAAAGGTGCCATCTTGATACTTGCCTGATAGCTGTTATTATAAGAAAATTCAGTCAAGTGAAGATGGTCTTCCCATGATCCCTGGAATTCAATCATGCAGGCCCGCAACATATCTTCAAGAATCTGGATAGTCCTTTCAGATTGTCCGTCTGTCTGAGGATGATATGAAGTACTGAATTTCAGACGAGTCCCTAGACTTTCTTGGAGGCTTTCCAGAAATGAGATCTGAATCTGGTGTCTCTGTCTGATACAATGCTAACTGGAACTCCATGCAGACGAACTATTGTATGCGCCGGAAAAAGAAAGAGGGAATTGCTGTAAAGATTTCTTTGAATCAAATGAAAAGATTACAACAAGACTTTTCCTTCCAGTTACAAGGGAGGGAGGATGTTGAAGCTTGAATCCCCCCTTTGTTTAATGCTGGGTTCTTCGTGTGGCGGTGGAGAGTGAATCTTGTTCTCCGTTGACCAGATGACCGTCCTGGACCGTCGGGGGTCTTCTCTTTGGTCGGTAGAAAGAGTAACTCAGCTCCGTCTACCAAAACTCTCAAAGAGGAGGTAGGCGAAGAGCGGCTAGTACTCAGTAAGCTCGCTGAAGAGTCTCCTCCCTCTGTCTGTTGTTGAAGTCGTGCTTCCCTCTTGATGATCCTCTTGCCTGGATTTGATCGATCTTGATGATGCCTTGACCTTCTTAATTCTCGATCTCTCCAAAAGCTTCGATCCCCTCTTCATAGCAAACAAGGCTATTTATAGGGGTCTCAGGGGGTGAAGGTGCCTCCTGAAAACGCTCCCGAATGAGGGGCCACTACCCGCTACATGCGCGGTGACTGGCCCCGCAATCAGGGCAGTTGCAACTGAGACGCGGGCGTTGGGCCAAACGCGCCTTGAAGTTTGAGACGCGGGCGTTGAGCCAAACGCGCCTTAATGCTGAGACGCGGGCTTCGGGCCTTCACGTCTGGACGCTGAGGCGCGGGCGTCGGGCCGACGCGCCTTGATGCTGAGACGCGGGCTTCGGGCCGACGCGTCTGGACGTTGAGACGCGGGTGTAGAACCAACGCGTCTTAAATGCTGAGACGCGGGCATCGATTCCTCGCGTCTAGAGCTCGAGACTCTGCTTCCTTAATGGCTTGTTTGTTAGTCATTTTTAGACAGCCTACAGAACCCCCTCCAAAGTTTCTGATATTCCGCAGTTGAATGGGACGGATTTCGGAATACTTTGGATCTTAGCCGTGTTCGCCTCTATGACTGGACTGTTGATGCTTCGGGCTTGATCTTATCTGGAATTGGTCTTCGTGAGTGTACTGTTGAACTCTTTGAAGCCGTCAGAGTTGATCGTGTTGAGTGTCTAGATACACAGTCTAGACCTCCCCGATTGCTTTTAGTCTGTCACGGGTGCGCTTTTGGCCGGGAGTGGTTGGTTGTCTGTTTGCGTCAGTGTACTGTTGAACTGACTTGCAGAAGCAGGAGACTGGACGCAGGTTCCCTTTTGAAAAAGCAGAGACTGCTTTAAAGACGCGACTTCCATGGGGTAGACGCGATGTTTTGGCCCGTTTGAGGGGACGCGGACTTTGGAGAGACGCATCTCTTGAAATGCAGACGCGATTTTCTGGGTGCATTTATGATGATGCTGACGGGGCATGTCCACCGAAGAGCCGCGTACTTTGGGGCGCGCACCTGTGCCATGTCATGATTACGCCGCCAGCTGGCCTGGGGAAACGGCGAGATTTCGCCTTTTGGCGCGCGGATTTCCGGTTCATTAAATGAACTGCTCCACGTGTCAACTTCTGACTTGTGGCGGGGTCGCGACGCATGATCTTCCCTGTTCAAACAAATGATTTGGCTCCACGCGTCAGGCAGCGATTCGCTGCAGCGTTTATTGGGCCAAACGCTGCGTATCTTCGCGAATCTCTGTGCCTATAAAAGGCAACAGTTGGAGAGAGACACATCTTCTTCTCCGAACGCATTTGCTGAGAAAAGAGAGCTTCCCTCCTATAATCCAAGCTTGGATTATTTCTCTTTGGATTGCTCTGAGAAGTCCCACCTTCTTCAAAAAAGAGTTTCTTGATAGGGATTCCGTCTCCATGGATGAAGGTAATTCCGAGGACGAAAATGACCCAGAGCTCTCACGCTTCGGTTTGGTCTCTTCAAGAAGAACCCCCTCTCGGATCATCTTGGACGCCTGCGTTTGGGTGCAGAGAGGCCAACTCTGGCCAGAGGTCTCTGCTGGTATGTCCCCCGATGATGTGTATAGCCTGAACTTTGGCATAACCATCTGAATGAAGTCCCGGTGCATTCCTTCTCTGGAATTTGTGCCAGTGACTTGACTTCTCTGAACGCGGGCACTTGACGCTGGCTTTGCCCATCGCGTTTCATTGCCTTGGCGTGTTTCAGACCTGAATCTTGCAACTCTTGTTCACTCAACAGAGAGATGGCAATTTTCGGCGTTCTGAAATTCTTTGCGTCTGATGCATTAGGCGCGGGTACAGACGGAGGCCGCGTTTGAATCCTATGCGTGGCGCAGTTTGACTTGCGTCTGTTTGACTGTGCGGGTCATTCTCGCGTCTGAAGTCTTGAATGGCTGCCGTGTTCTGTTACTCAGTTTCCTTTATAAAAATGTACTGAGTTCCAGATTTTCTGACTCTTGCTTATTCTTTGCAGGTAGGCTTGCTCGTCCTTTCTCAGGTTTGCTGGGCCCCAGAAAGAATATACCGGCTGGCGAACTTGCTCCACATTCGTTTGTGAGAGATTAAATTATGGTCCTCGTCGTTTGTAAGAGATTAAATTATATCTCTGACGAGGACCCACATCTCGCCAAGGTCTCTTCAGATCTCCTGCACCACTCTTGCCTGATGGCAAGAGATGGTCAGGTCAAGTATGACGGCGAGGAGGTTCCGGCGGTTACGGTGGCGGAAAGATCCTCTTCCTCTCCCTACTCCAGAAGTGACATCAAGGACATTCCGTTGGATGGCCTGCTGGGGAAAGGGATGGTGATGAATGCAGGACTTTCTGCTGCCGCTGGACCTAGTGGAGGGTAGCATCCTTTGTGATGACTCCTAAACTTCCTCTCTCACCCCAGGAGTGACTCCATGTTTGTTGGATGGTCTGCTAGGGAAAGAGACGCGCCTGAACGAAGGGTTGCAGGACCTTCTGTTGCCACCGGACCTCAAGAACACCATTGCTCTTAGCTTAATCAGCTAGGGCGCTTTCGACTTTTGCGTCATCGCCATGGCGCAATCGGTTCCAATTGTACACCTGGGATCAGATGCGGTTTCAAGGAGTGAGTACGGCCTCTGAGAGAGAGGGACTTCTTTGTACTCCTTAATTGTAACACTTATCTTATTGTATAAGAGAGCGTTTTGTATCACTTTCATATGCTTGAATATCAATAAAAGTGACACTTTTCTTTTTGCCTCTTTCTGTTGTCTTGAATGTTTTGTTTTAGAAGCAAAAGAATGATTTTGGTGGACCCGCCACTTTATAAAAGAAAGTGACAAGTGGAGTGTGTACCCCCAGAGAAGGTGAACTTTTATCAAGGATTGGGATTAACTTGATTTAAGATCAGCTGGGGATTTTGATGGAAGCATTGTTTATCGGTGTAATGTTAACCAACAATGCCTCCAAAATGAATTTGATACTCGGTTGGGGAGAATATCAAATGAAACTAGACTCGTGGGGAATCTAGTAAGATTTTTACCGTTAGAGGTGTGATATTAACTTAACGGTTTAGAAGTAGTCTTGTCAGAAGTGTAATGTTAACTTGACAAGGACGTGAGTTAGAGGTGTGATATTAACCTAACTCATCAGCATCTCAGTTTTATTTGGGAAAACTGAGGGTGTCACTGTCATAGGTGTGATGTTTAACTTAACAGTGATAGTAATGCTAGAGGTGTAATGTTGAACTTGGCATTAGTCGTCTCGGCTTAAAGAAGTCGAGGAAAGGTCATAGCCATAGGTGTATTGTTGAACTTAGCAATGACTCGGATGCTAGAAGTGTAGTGTTAACTTGGCATCGTCCGTCTCGGCTTGGACAAGGAAGTCGAGGAAAGGTCATAGCCATAGGTGTATTGTTGAACTTAGCAATGACTCGGATGCTAGAAGTGTAGTGTTAACTTGGCATCGTCCATTTCAGCTTCGATATGGAAGTCTGAAGAAAGGTGACTGTCAGAGGTGTGATATTAACTTGACAGACACTCGATGTACCGCTTAGAGGTGTAATGTTAACTTAAACAGTAGTTTGTCAGAGGTGTGATATTAACTTGACAAGAATTTGCTTGCGACAGGAGCAATTTGAGGACCTATCATTCTATTGATGAGAATTGACAAGTAGAATTTGAAGTGCCAGAGGTATAGTGTTAACTTGGCAAATTTGAGAGTTTGTTACTCTATGCAGAGTTAACAAGCAAGGTTTGTACTCGACGAGGAGTATTCATTACCAGAGGTATAGTGTTAACATAGTAATGATTGCATTTTGTGGTCCTACCATTCTATGGATGAGAATTGGTAAGGGATTTTTGGAGGGAAGAGTGGAATCAAGTCCACTTAGGATTTTTAGCAAACCCTCAGCTATCAACGGATTTGAGATGCCTTTACCAACTACCGTTTGAGTTGGGCTAGCCATGCTATTCCCCTCAGCATGATGAGTTGTCGAGGACTTATGTTGGGCTTAAAGGCCAACATTTTCCTCTATCCTTAGCCGTCGAGGGCGTCGGATCAAATGGGAACGTGTCCCTTAGGATTTTTAGCAAATCCTCAGCTGTCAACAGGTTTGACATGCCTTTACCAACTACCGTTTGAGTTGGGCTAGCCATGCTATTCCCCTCAGCATGATGGGTTGTCGAGGACTTATGTTGGGCTTAAAGGCCAACATTTTCCTCTATCCTTAGCCGTCGAGGGCGTCGGATGTTTGATCAGAGGTGTACTTTTAACTTGATCGGAAGAAGGGTACTATTAAGGATAGTACTTCTTCAAGAATTTGCCATTGATCGGCATCATGAGTGTATCGCCATTTGAAGTTATGAGGCGATATGATCCATTTGAGTAGACTGTCTCTACTACAAACGGTCCCTCCCATTTGGGCTGAAATTTTCCTTTTGTCTTGTGCGTCATGACCATGGGTCTTCGGACGGCTAAGATGAGGTCGCCCTTCTTGAAAGTTCGCGACTTGACTTTCTTGTTGAAGGCTCTGGTGATACGAGCTTGATAAAGCTCGATTTGTTGTTGGGCCTGCAGACGCTTGTCGTCCAAGGCTTCCAATTCTTGGAGTCGCTGTCGATGCTTCTCCTCTGTTGTCATCTCCGCTGTCAAGGCGACGCGAAGAGATGGAATTTGGATTTCCAGTGGAAGGACGGCTTCGCATCCGTACACCAAGGAAAATGGCGTGGCTTTAGTTGGGGTTCGCACAGTCGTGCGATAGGCCCATAAGCATTCGCCCAACTTATCGTCCCAGTCTCGTTGACTTTTCGAGACGAATTTCTTGAGAAGCTTGCCAATAGTCTTATTGAAAGCTTCTGCGAGGCCGTTAGCGGGCGGATAGTATGCCGTTGATGACACACTCTGGATTCTGAACTTGGCGCAGAATCTCTGAAAAGCCTGGCTGATGAACTGGGGTCCATTGTCATGGACAATCCGCCGAGGCACACCGAAGCGGTAAATAACGTGATGTTTCACGAACTTGATCACGTTAGATGATTTTACCTCCTTCAAAGGGATAGCTTCGACCCACTTTGAGAAGTAATCGGTTATCGCTAGGATGAACCGATGTCCCTTTGATGATGGTGGGCTGATAGGACCAACCACGTCCATCCCCCACATTTCGAACGGCCAGGTAGAGGTCGTAGAGTGGAGGTATCCTGGTGCTTGATGGATGAAATCGCCATGTATTTGACAGGCGTGACATCTTTTGGCATAGGCAACAGCATCGGCAATCATCTTGGGCCAGTAGTAACCCAATCTTTGGAGTCGGTTTGCCAGCTTCGGGCCAGGTTGATGAGCTCCACACGTACCATCGTGGGCTTCTTTCAACACTTCGTGGGCTTCTTTTGATGAGAGGCACCGGAGCAGGATCCCGTCATGCGATCTACGATACAATGTTCGCGAAATCGCATTATAGTAGAATTTGGAGGCTTTCCTTCGGATGGCAGCCGCCTTCCTGGTGTCTTCGGGCAAAATGCCGTACAAGACAAAATCAATGTAGGGGAATCGCCAGTCTTTAAGCTCTGGATCGGTCGACACTTCAAGTGTTTCATTACCGCGACGATCCCCCGTTGACCTCTGGTAGTCTCCGAGGGGACTTTTTGGGCAGTATAGGTCGTGGCTATAGACGAATACCTTCTCCATTGCTCCAGCTGGAAGAGCTAAGGAGGCAGCAAGGGATGCAAGTGCATCTGCATGCGCATTTTGCTTGTGCGGTACATGGTCGATGTAGAAGTTTGAAAACCTCTCAGCCATGTGGATTGTCGCGTTGTAGTAGGGTACTAGATCTTCATGCCTGACCTCATACTCTCCGCGAACTTGGCTGACGATGAGTTTGGAGTCACCATACGCCTCGAGATTTTTAACGCCAATCTCATCGGCGAATTGCATCCCAATCAAAAGAGCGTTGTATTCCGCCACATTGTTGGAGCAAGGCTCGGTTAACGAGACAGCTCGGGGAATCACATAATCTTGTGGGGAGACGAGTACTACTCCTACCCCCGCAACTATGTGTCCCTTAGGGCTTGTTCTTGATGCACCATCGAAGAAAAGTTGCCATACTTGTCCTTCGAACAATGTCTGGGTTGGCAGGCTTCGGCGACCTCGTCTGGGAGATCCTCGTAGAGTTTAGCTGCCCTCGGATCTGGGTGTTCGGCTAAGAAGTCCGCCACCGCTTGTCCTTTAATGGCTTTTTGGGGTAGGAAGTGCATCTCATATTGAGAGAGCAATATAGCCCATTTCGCCAGTCGGCCGTTCAATGATGAAGGCTTTGTCATGAGTAACCTCAGGGGGTTGACTTTGGATATGACATTTATGGTTTGGCCTACCAGATAGTGTCGCATTTTCTGAATGGCGAACACCAGTGCCAAACATTCCTTCTCGATCGGGTTGTACCGATGTTCGGCTCCGATCATCGTTCTACTTAGGTAGTAGATTGCTTGTTCTCGCCCTTGGTCATCATTCTGAGCTAGTAGAGCTCCCAAAGAATGATCCATTGATCGGACGTACACCAGGAAAGGCTTTCCGGATACCGGAGCTGCAAGGACTGGTGGTAGGGTGAGGTATCGTTTGATCTCCTCAAATGCTTGCTGGCAAGCGTCGTCCCAAATGAACGAAACGCCCTTCTTCATCAGCTTAGCGAAGGGTTGGCATCTCCCGGAGAGATTTGAGATGAATCGGCAGATGTATGCCAATCGTCCTTGCAATCCTCTGAGCTCCTTGAGGCTTCTGGGGGGTTGCATCTCTTGGATAGCACGGACTTTCTCCGGATCCAAATGGATTCCTGTGGAAGTCACAACAAATCCTAGGAATTTGCCACTGGCTACCCCCAGGAAGGACTTGGTGGGGTTCATCTTCAATTGATGAGCCCGCATGATGTCGAAGACCACCTTCAGATCAGCTATGTGATCTCCTTTAATGCGACTTTTCACCGCGATGTCATCGACATAACATTCCACCGTTTTGCGTATCTGCTGATGGAAAATGGCATTCATGGCCCTTTGGTAGGTTGCCCCCGCATTCTTTAGACCGAAGGGCATGACGGTGTAGCAATATACCCCTAGAGGTGTCCTGAAGGAGGTGTGCTTTTCGTCATCGGGATACATCTTGATTTGATTGTATCCTGAGAACCCGTCCATAAAGGACATTCGCTCAAATCCACAAGTATTGTCAATCATGACATCCGTGATTGGCAATGGGAATTCGTCTTTGGGGCAGGCCTCGTTTAGATCGCGGAAGTCGATGCAGATCCGGATCTTCCCGTTCTTCTTGGCAACGGGTACGATGTTGGCTACCCAATCGGGATGCTGTTCCTCCCTGATAAAGCCAGAGTCAATAAGCTTCCTGACTTCTGATTGGATTGCCTCCATTATTTCGGGACGGAACCGTCGCTGCTGTTGTTTGACAGGTTTTACATCCGGATTGATGTTGAGGCGGTGCATAGCCACTTGAGGATCAAGTCCAGGCATGTCCTCGTAATTCCAGGCAAAGACGTCTATATACTCTTGTACAAGAGATATAAGATCCTTCTTCTCCGAAGGTGACAGGCCGTCACTTATGAAGATGGGTTTAGGATTGGCTTCATCTCCTAGGTTGACTTGAACAACCTTGTCTTCTGTGGGTGGTTCGCGCTGTTCAAAGCGGATATCCCAAAGAGCATTCAAATGTTTGATCCAAGGATCTGTATCAGATTGGATCATTTCTTCATCTTCATCCTCCAGATGGCTTGTCGAAACCATGTTTACTGAAAGCCCTTTGAAGATGTTGCCGACACTGACATCTGATTCCCACGACGACGTGTCTGATGAGCAGTCATGACCTGACAGTCTCTCCGAATCAGAGGTTAATGGTACTGGAGTTGATATATAGCCCAACCCCCGGCGCGTCTGATGATAGTAATCAGGGGTTTTCCCTTTCGGTACAAAGGATCGAAGCAGTGTTCTTCTTCCTTTTCCGAAGTTCAACCCAGGCCTGTTGGTTAGATCATACCCCATGCGCTTCATCATCCTGAGCGTTTTTGGTTCATAATGATCGAACTGAGGGGATTCATCCTCACCTTCCGATTCTTCGTGGGGCATTGGTTCAGACGCGATTCGCCCAAAAAGTATTGGTCTTTGGCCTTTTCGTCTGGCTGGAACCATGAATACAGACTCTTGCGCGTCTCCATTATCCTGGTACGTCCCGAAGGATGATTTTATTGGTACATGCAATGATGTCAAAGCATCCATTGCCGACCAGACATCCTCATCTACGTCGGTACTAGTATCCGACGGTATTGAATCAGACTCACACGCAGGGAGATACGCGAAATCTAAATCTTCATTAATATACCAACCGCCTGCATCGTCGGTGGTATCAACATCGAGCTTATTAGTGCTCTTTACAAGTGGTTCCAACTCCCACAGGCACTCTTCTTTCTCCGGCTCAATGTCAGCTTCATTACCAGAGTCTGGCTCCTCTGGTTGTGGGGTTTCATTAGTCTCCTCCGGATCCTGATATAAGAGGGAGTCCGTGAAATAATTTTCAACCCCTTTAAACGGATGCCTTTCGGCAATCAACGTTCGGACCTGTCCACTCTCGTCAATGTATTTCATAACTTGGTGGAGAGTAGAGGGAACGATGGAATTGCGGTGAATCCATGGTCGTCCCAGCAACAGGTTGTAGGAAGTGTCCGCGTCAATGACGTAACACGTCACTTCCGACTTGAGGCTCCCGATCTGGCATTTGAGCTTGATCTTCCCCATCGGGCGGGAGCTGTTGGCATTGAACCCGTAAATAGTCGTCTGGGTAGGGCTCAGACGATGGGTAGGAATGCCTAGAAACTGCATAACCCGGCGAGGTATGATGCTTAGCGCAGACCCTGGATCTACCTGGATGCGGTTCACCTCGGATGACCCAATATACCCTGTGAAGTATAGGGGTCGGTCATGCTTCCCTTTAACCTGCATGTCATCTGTTGTGAAGGTGATGCAGGGAGCATTTAGGGAGGTGTGGAGGCAATCCTCTACATCTTCCTCCCTTGGCACGCGGGTCATAAAGACCTCAGCATTTGCCAAAGCTTCTTGTAGAGCCTCTCTGGTTGACTTTGATAGCCTCAAGAGCTCATACAAGGTAATGCGTGCCGGGATGTTGGCTAATTGAGCCAAGACATCAAAATTGTAAGGTGTCGAGGATCCTTCCGTTACACCTTTCGCAAGAACTCGAGAAAACCGAGTTTCTTTCTGTTTCTCCCCAGGCTGTTTAGAGGAGGGCTTTGCTGGCTCTGCAGCTGGTTGTGGAGGAGCTACTGCTGTCTCGCCATACTGTTTCAGGTATGCCTGCCCCGAACGGGTTCCTGCCGTTGGTGGGTTGGGTTCCGCGGCCAGGACTATTGTCTCCTCTTCCGAGTCAGTCAGCGAGGGAACATCAGTATCCGCTTCTCGGGAGGAAGCGCATATCACATGGCAAGATGAAGCCTTCCCTTTGCCTTTGGACTTCCTGTTGGTCACAGTCGTCCATTGTTGCTCGTCGACGAGGTCAGGGTGGACCCACATGATTTCCCCTCGAGGTGTAGGGACGGGTACCAAGCCTTTCTCCCCTGCTGATGAGGGTCTGTGTTGACCACCCTCAGTTCTCCTTTCGGGACAGAGATCACCCCCACGGGTGTCGGGGGTCGTGTCCCAAACTGGAGAATCGACGTCATGTTGGCCGTCATCTTCTTCTGCTCCGGTCGGAGTTTTAATACCTCCGCGTCAATCAGAGCTTGAAGGATGTCCTTAAAGACATAGCAGCTTTTGGTAGGATGTCCGAGCATCCTGTGGTATAAGCAGTAGGTGGGATTGTCGGTCTTGCCGACTTCCTCCGGGCGCCTAATTTCAGGGAGCTTCAGTCGATTGCTCTTGTTGAGTAGCTTGAAGAGCGAATCGACGTGTTCCTCCTTGAAGGAATATTGCTTGTTGGGGCGTGGCTGGCTTGAAGAGCCACTTGCCCTGCCTGTTTGAGGTTTGGTGGGAGATTTGGTCTCTGTCGCCAAATTATCCTTCCGCTTCGTCTGGAGGGAGGTGTCTGGTGCACGCCTTGTCGACCTCTCTGGCCTGGGCTTGCCTTCTTCCGCTCTGACGCGGGCGACAATCTCCTCAGCCTGTTCACCTTGCTGGACTAATTGTTTCCAGGTGCGGCTTTCAGCAACTCCTATTTGAGCAAGGAGTGAGGTTTGGAGATTATGGCGACATGTTTCCACCAGGGTGGCCTGGGTCATGCCGCTTGGACATCGGAGTGCCATGTTCCGAAATCTTTCTACGAAAGACTTGACGGACTCTCCCTTTCGCTGTTTTGTAGCTAAAAGGGTAGGCATTGTGACCTCCGAATCATCTTCGAAGAAGCGTGTTAGAAACAGCTTCTCCAAGTCGCCCCAGTTCTTGATGGAACCTTCCGGGAGCTTCATAAACCATTCAAAGGCCAACCCTTTTAGGGTGCCAATGAATAGGCGTGCCAGGATGGCATCGTTATCTACCACATTCCCAGTTTGGGATTTGAAGTAGTAGATGTGCTGGTTGGGTGACCCCTTCCCGTCGAATGCTTGGAGGGTTGGAGCCTTGAACTTAGGAGGGTATGGAACTAAGTCCCACTCAGCCGGATAGGGCCGGACCACTCCAGCTTCTTGGAGGTCCTTGCGATTGGCAAGGGCCTCGAGGCGTCGTTCCAATTGACCCATCCTCTTAGCATGAGTCTTCTCCTGGTCTTGGTCGCTTCTTGCCTGCGACGAGGGCTTGGACGCATCCGAGGTAGATCGTCGTGTCTCGTCAGAAGATTCGGAGGGTGGGCTTCCTCCCTTTCTCCCTTCCCCCTTCGGTCGTCTAGGAGGAGATCTCGCTCTTTCTTCAAGCAATTTCTCAAGCATATGCTTAAGGGAGTCAATGGATCTCTGTTGAGAGGCGATTATATCCATCTGGTGCTTCTGCGTCTGTTCTAAACGCCTGGCCGTCTCCTCAGGAGTGTCTGCCATGTAGGCGGAAGCCTCCTTCTCGACAGAAGAGTTTGAAGCCTGCGACTCCACTATAGCGGAGTGAGAACCACCCATTCTAATGCCGCGGGCTAAGGCATTATAGTCAATTGGGGAAATGGCCCCTGTCCGGGTGCGAGTGTGTTGATACACCCCCTCCGGCTCAGAATCAGATTCCTCTGAGTTGACCATTAGTTGTTTTCCCTTGCTTCTGCTAGTCATGTTTGCAGTAAGCTCCGGGTATTCAACATCTGAGAAGGTTCTCCTCCTGTGGGAGCGTCTTCTTTTGGCTGACGGGGGAATCAGGGTCAGCTGTCTAATTAAAGACGGCTGGTGCACGCCTGACTCGCAATGGCATCCAGAGAGCATCTGGATGAGCTGTTGACAGCAGCATGGAGAAGTGGCCTGATTGGCACTCCTTTTCCTTGTCAAATAATCCCTCAAATCCGTGGGAGAGGGATTAAATAGACTAGCCTCGTGACGTGGAAGACGGGAGGAAGTCATGCGCTGTGCTGTCTGGACACAGGTTTCAGAAACGCGGCTGTCGCGTCGCAGCTGCGTCACGCACGTCTGGCGTCTCTGTTGATATGAGACGCGACTTTCGCGTTGCTGTCTGCTGCGTTGGAGCAGAGAGACTTGGGAGAGAGTGGGCTGCTGGGCCCCACGCCTGTGGGCGCGTGCTTCCTGCGTTTGACGAGACGCAGAAGCTTCGCTTTGGCGTTTGGCAAGTTGGTCTTCAGAAGGCTCAACTTGGGGAGTCTCGCGTTTGGGTCGCCAAACGCAGATCTCTCGCACTGGACGAGGTGCGGGCAAGGCATCGGATCGTACGCTGCGTCCAACCCTAGTCAGAAAACCAACGGTTCCGACTGAGTGTTGACGCGCGCGTCTTCTTTGTCGACGCTCGGCATTCCGATTGCGCCGTGGAGGAAGAGAGAAGCCAACAACTTCCTGGTTTGTAGAACCAGGGGTGTTTGCCACGCGGGTCTCCTGAGAGACGCTGACGCGGGCGTTCTGTGCGACACGGTCGATCGCACCAGTAGATGTGCCGGGGACCACGCGGGCCTTCAGAGAGGCGTTGGCGCGTGTGTTCTGCGCGACGCGGTTGATCGCAGCAGAGGTGTCTGAGGTTACGCGGGCCTTCTGGGAGGCGTCGGCACGTGAACCAAACTTGGCACAGTGGGCAGCAGGAGCACCCGACAGAGCCTCAGATTGGGCTTCAGGGGGCTGTCCACTTGAGACCCTGCGGCAGACGCGGGTCTTTGGGCTCTTGGAGCCAGAAGAGAGGAACTCTTCATACTTCGCCTGGTCGAACTCGACGACGAGTGATTCGACCATTTTCCCCTTACGGAGGACGTCATCTTGCACCACGGTGCGCTCGTCAGTAACGAAGGTAGTCCCCAGCGGAGTCGCCATCTCTTGTATGCGCCAGAAAAAGAAAGAGGGAATTGCTGTAAAGATTTCTTTGAATCAGATGAAAAGATTACAACAAGACTTTTCCTTCCAGTTACAAGGGAGGGAGGATGTTGAAGCTTGAATCCCCCCTTTGTTTAATGCTGGGTTCTTCGTGTGGCGGTGGAGAGTGAATCTTGTTCTCCGTTGACCAGATGACCGTCCTGGACCGTCGGGGGTCTTCTCTTTGTCGGTAGAAAGAGTAACTCAGCTCCGTCTACCAAAACTCTCAAAGAGGAGGTAGGCGAAGAGCGGCTAGTACTCAGTAAGCTCGCTGAAGAGTCTCCTCCCTCTGTCTGTTGTTGAAGTCGTGCTTCCCTCTTGATGATCCTCTTGCCTGGATTTGATCGATCTTGATGATGCCTTGACCTTCTTAATTCTCGACCTCTCCAAAAGCTTCGATCCCCTCTTCATAGCAAACAAGGCTATTTATAGGGGTCTCAGGGGGTGAAGGTGCCTCCTGAAAACGCTCCCGAATGAGGGGCCACTACCCGCTACATGCGCGGTGACTGGCCCCGCAATCAGGGCAGTTGCAACTGAGACGCGGGCGTTGGGCCAAACGCGCCTTGAAGTTTGAGACGCGGGCGTTGAGCCAAACGCGCCTTAATGCTGAGACGCGGGCTTCGGGCCTTCACGTCTGGACGCTGAGGCGCGGGCGTTGAGCCGACGCGCCTTGATGCTGAGACGCGGGCTTCGGGCCGACGCGTCTGGACGTTGAGACGCGGGTGTAGAACCAACGCGTCTTAAATGCTGAGACGCGGGCATCGATTCCTCGCGTCTAGAGCTCGAGACTCTGCTTCCTTAATGGCTTGTTTGTTAGTCATTTTTAGACAGCCTACAAC
>JAVJIF010031684.1:0-105531 GCA_038442645.1 Agave tequilana
GGCTGAAATTTTCTTTTTGTCTTGTGCGTCATGACCATGGGTCTTCGGACGGCTAAGACGAGGTCGCCCTTCTTGAAAAGTTTCGCGATTGACTTTCTTGTTGAAGGCTCTGGTGATACGAGCTTGATAAGGCTCGATTTGTTGTTGGGCCTGCAGACGCTTGTCGTCCAAGGCTTCCAATTCTTGAGTCGCTGTCGATGCTTCTCCTCTGTTGTCATCTATCCGCTGTCAAGGCGACGCGAAGAGATGGAATTTGGATTTCCAGTGGAAGGACGGCTTCGCATCCGTACACCAAGGAAAATGGCGTGGCTTTAGTTGGGGTTCGCCAGTCGTGCGATAGGCCCATAAGCATTCGCCAACTTATCGTCCCAGTCTCGTTGACTTTTCGAGACGAATTTCTTGAGAAGCTTGCCATAGTCTTATTGAAAGCTTCTGCGAGGCCGTTAGCGGGCGGATAGTATGCCGTTGATGACACACTCTGGATTCTGAACTTGGCGCAGAATCTCTGAAAAGCCTGGCTGATGAACTGGGGTCCATTGTCATGGACAATCCGCCGAGGCACACCGAAGCGGTAAATAACGTGATGTTTCACGAACTTGATCACGTTAGATGATTTTACCTCCTTCAAAGGGATAGCTTCGGCCCACTTTGAGAAGTAATCGGTTATCGCTAGGATGAACCGATGTCCCTTTGATGATGGTGGGCTGATAGGACCAACCACGTCCATCCCCCACATTTCGAACGGCCAGGTAGAGGTCGTAGAGTGGAGGTATCCTGGTGCTTGATGGATGAAATCGCCATGTATTTGACAGGCGTGACATCTTTGGCATAGGCAACAGCATCGGTAATCATCTTGGGCCAGTAGTAACCCAATCTTTGGAGTCGGTTTGCCAGCTTCGGGCCAGGTTGATGAGCTCCACACGTACCATCGTGGGCTTCTTTCAACACTTCGTGGGCTTCTTTTGATGAGAGGCACCGGAGCAGGATCCCGTCATGCGATCTACGATACAATGTTCGCGAAATCGCATTGTAGTAGAATTTGGAGGCTTTCCTTCGGATGGCAGCCGCCTCCCTGGTGTCTTCGGGCAAGATGCCGTACAAGACAAAATCAATGTAGGGAATCGCCAGTCTTTAAGCTCTGGATCGGTCGACACTTCAAGTGTTTCATTACCGCGACGATCTCCCGTTGACCTCTGGTAGTCTCCGAGGGGACTTTTTGGGCAGTATAGGTCGTGGCTATAGACGAATACCTTCTCTCTCCATTGCTCCAGCTGGAAGAGCTAAGGAGGCAGCAAGGGATGCAAGTGCATCTGCATGCGCATTTTGCTTGCGCGGTACATGGTCGATGTAGAAGTTTGAAAACCTCTCAGCCATGTGGATTGTCGCGTTGTAGTAGGGTACTAGATCTTCATGCCTGACCTCATACTCTCCGCGAACTTGGCTGACGATGAGTTTGGAGTCACCATACGCCTCGAGATTTTAACGCCAATCTCATCGGCGAATTGCATCCCAATCAAAAGAGCGTTGTATTCCGCCATTGTTGGAGCAAGGCTCGGTTAACGAGACAGCTCGGGGAATCACATAATCTTGTGGGGAGACGAGTACTACTCCTACCCCCGCAACTGTGTGTCCCTTAGGGCTTGTTCTTGATGCACCATCGAAGAAAAGTTGCCATACTTGTCCTTCGAACAATGTCTGGGTTAGGCAGGCTTCGGCGACCTCGTCTGGGAGATCCTCGTAGAGTTTAGCTGCCCTCGGATCTGGGTGTTCGGCTAAGAAGTCCGCCACCGCTTGTCCTTTAATGGCTTTTTGGGGTAGGAAGTGCATCTCATATTGAGAGAGCAATATAGCCCATTTTGCCAGTCGGCCGTTCAATGATGAAGGCTTTGTCATGAGTAACCTCAGGGGGTTGACTTTGGATATGACATTTATGGTTTGGCCTACCAGATAGTGTCGCATTTTCTGAATGGCGAACACCAGTGCCAAACATTCCTTCTCGATCGGTTTGTACCGATGTTCGGCTCCGATCATCGTTCTACTTAGGTAGTAGATTGCTTGTTCTCGCCCTTGTCATCATTCTGAGCTAGTAGAGCTCCCAAAGAATGATCCATTGATCGGACGTACACCAGGAAAGGCCTTTCCGGATACCGGAGCTGCAAGGACTGGTGGTAGGGTGAGGTATCGTTTGATCTCCTCAAATGCTTGCTGGCAAGCGTCGTCCCAAATGAACGAAACGCCCTTCTTCATCAGCTTAGCGAAGGGTTGGCATCTCCCGAGAGATTTGAGATGAATCTGCGGATGTATGCCATCGTCCTTGCAATCCTCGAGCTCCTTGAGGCTTCTGGGGGGTTGCATCTCTTGGATAGCACGGACTTTCTCCGGATCCAAATGGATTCCTGTGGAAGTCACAACACCCCTAGGAATTTGCCACTGGCTACCCCCAGGAAGGACTTGGTGGGGTTCATCTTCAATTGATGAGCCCGCATGATGTCGAAGACCCCTTCAGATCAGCTATGTGATCTCCTTAATGCGACTTTTCACCGCGATGTCGTCGACATAACATTCCACCGTTTTGCGTATCTGCTGATGGAAAATGGCATTCATGGCCCTTTGGTAGGTTGCCCCCGCATTCTTTAGACCGAAGGGCATGACGGTGTAGCAATATACCCCTAGAGGTGTCCTGAAGAGGTGTGCTTTTCGTCATCGGGATACATCTTGATTTGATTGTATCCTGAGAACCCGTCCATAAAGGACATTCGCTCAAATCCACAAGTATTGTCAATCATGACATCCGTGATTGGCAATGGGAATTCGTCTTTGGGGCAGGCCTCGTTTAGATCGCGGAAGTCAATGCAGATCCGGATCTTCCCGTTCTTCTTGGCGATGGGGACGATGTTGGCTACCCAATCGGGATGCTGTTCCTCCTTGATAAAGCCAGAGTCAATAAGCTTCCTGACTTCTGATTGGATTGCCTCCATTATTTCGGGACGGAACCGTCGCTGCTGTGTGTTGACAGGTTTTACATCCGGATTGATGTTGAGGCGGTGCATAGCCACTTGAGGATCAAGTCCAGGCATGTCCTCGTAATTCCAGGCGAAGACGTCTATATACTCTTGTACAAGAGATATAAGATCCTTCTTCTCCGAAGGTGACAGGCCGTCACTTATGAAGATGGTTTAGGATTGGCTTCATCTCCTAGGTTGACTTGAACAACCTTGTCTTCTGTGGGTGGTTCACGCTGTTCAAAGCGGATATCCCAAAGAGCATTCAAATGTTTGATCCAAGGATCTGTATCAGATTGGATCATTTCTTCATCTTCATCCTCCAGATGGCTTGTCGAAACCATGTTTACTGAAAGCCCTTTGAAGATGTTGCCGACACTGACATCTGATTCCCACGACGACGTGTCTGATGAGCAGTCATGACTTGACAATCTCTCCGAATCAGAGGCTGATGGCACTGGAGTTAATATATAGCCCAACCCCCGGCGCGTCTGATGATAGTAATCAGGGTTTTTCCCTTTCGGTACAAAGGATCGAAGCAGTGCTCTTCTTCTTTTTCCGAAGTTCAACCCAGGCCTGTTGGTTAGATCATACCCCATGCGCTTCATCATCTTGAGCTTTTCGGTTCATAATGATCGAACTGAGGGGATTCATCCTCACCTTCCGATTCTTCGTGGGGCATTGGTTCAGACGCGATTCGCCCAAAAAGTATTGGTCTTTGGCCTTTTCGTCTGGCTGGAACCATGAATACAGACTCTTGCGCGTCTCCATTATCCTGGTACGTCCCGAAGGATGATTTTATTGGTACATGCAATGATGTCAAAGCATCCATTGCCGACCAGACATCCTCATCTACGTCGGTACTAGTATCCGACGGTATTGAATCAGACTCACACGCAGGGAAATACGCGAAATCTAAATCTTCATTAATATACCAACCGCCTGCATCATCGGTGGTATCAACATCGAGCTTATTAGTGCTCTTTACAAGTGGTTCCAACTCCCACAGGCACTCTTCTTTCTCCGGCTCAATGTCAGCTTCATTACCAGAGTCTGGCTCCTCTGGTTGTGGGGTTTCATTAGTCTCCTCCGGATCCTGATATAAGAGGGAGTCCGTGAAATAATTTTCAACCCCTTTAAACGGATGCCTTTCGGCAATCAACGTTCGGACCTGTCCACTCTCATCAATGTATTTCATGACTTGGTGGAGAGTAGAGGGAACGATGGAATTGCGGTGAATCCATGGTCGTCCCAGCAACAGGTTGTAGGAAGTGTCCGCGTCAATGACGTAACACGTCACTTCCGACTTGAGGCTCCCGATCTGGCATTTGAGCTTGATCTTCCCCATCGGGCGGAGCTGTTGGCATTGAACCCGTAAATAGTCGTCTGGGTAGGGCTCAGACGATGGGTAGGAATGCCTAGAAACTGCATAACCCGGCGAGGTATGATGCTTAGCGCAGACCCTGGGTCTACCTGGATGCGGTTCACCTCGGATGACCCAATATACCCTGTGAAGTATAGGGGTCGGTCATGCTTCCCTTTAACCTGCATGTCATCTGTTGTGAAGGTGATGCAGGGAGCATTTGGGGAGGTGTGGAGGCAATCCTCTACATCTTCCTCCCTTGGCACGCGGTCATAAAGACCTCAGCATTTGCCAAAGCTTCTTGTAGAGCCTCTCTGGTTGACTTTGATAGCCTCAGGAGCTCATACAAGGTAATGCGTGCCGGGATGTTGGCTAATTGAGCCAAGACATCAAAACTGTAAGGTGTCGAGGATCCTTCCGTTACACCTTTCGCAAGAACTCGAGAAAACCGAGTTTCTTTCTGTTTCTCCCCAGGCTGTTTAGAGGAGGGCTTTGCTGGCTCTGCAGCTGGTTGTGGAGGAGCTACTGCTGTCTCGCCATACTGTTTCAGGTATGCCTGCCCCGAACGGGTTCCTGCCGTTGGTGGGTTGGGTTCCGCGGCCAGGACTATTGTCTCCTCTTCCGAGTCAGTCAGCGAGGGAACATCAGTATCCGCTTCTCGGGAGGAAGCGCATATCACATGGCAAGATGAAGCCTTCCCTTTGCCTTTGGACTTCCTGTTGGTCACAGTCGTCCATTGTTGCTCGTCGACGAGGTCAGGGTGGACCCACATGATTTCCCCTCGAGGTGTAGGGACGGGTACCAAGCCTTTCTCCCGCTGCTGATGAGGGTCTGTGTTGACCACCCTCAATTCTCCTTTCGGGACAGAGATCACCCCCACGGGTGTCGGGGGTCGTGTCCCAAACTGGAGAATCGACGTCATGTTGGCCGTCATCTTCTTCTGCTCCGGTCGGAGTTTTAATACCTCCGCGTCAATCAGAGCTTGAAGGATGTCCTTTAAGACGTAGCAGCTTTTGGTAGGATGTCCCAACATCCTGTGGTACATGCAGTAGGTGGGATTGTCGGTCTTGCCGACTTCCTCCGGGCGTCTAATTTCAGGGAGCTTCAGTCGATTGCTCTTGTTGAGTAGCTTGAAGAGCGAATCGACGTGTTCCTCCTTGAAGGAATATTGCTTGTTGGGGCGTGGCTGGCTTGAAGAGCCACTTGCCCTGCCTGTTTGAGGTTTGGTGGGAGATTTGGTCTCCGTCGCCAAATTATCCTTCCGCTTCGTCTGGAGGGAGGTGTCTGGTGCACGCCTTGTCGACCTCTCTGGCCTGGGCTTGCCTTCTTCCGCTCTGACGCGGGCGACAATCTCCTCAGCCTGTTCACCTTGCTGGACTAATTGTTTCCAGGTGCGGCTTTCAGCAACTCCTATTTGAGCAAGGAGTGAGGTTTGGAGATTATGGCGATATGTTTCCACCAGGGTGGCCTGGGTCATGCCGCTTGGACATCGGAGTGCCATGTTCCGAAATCTTTCTACGAAAGACTTGACGGACTCTCCCTTTCGCTGTTTTGTAGCTAAAAGGGTAGGCATTGTGACCTCCGAATCATCTTCGAAGAAGCGTGTTAGAAACAGCTTCTCCAAGTCGCCCCAGTTCTTGATGGAACCTTCCGGGAGCTTCATAAACCATTCAAAGGCCAACCCTTTTAGGGTGCCAATGAATAGGCGTGCCAGGATGGCATCGTTATCTACCACATTCCCAGTTTGGGATTTGAAGTAGTAGATGTGCTGGTTGGGTGACCCTTCCCGTCGAATGCTTGGAGGGTTGGAGCCTTGAACTTAGGAGGGTATGGAACTAAGTCCCACTCAGCCGGATAGGGCCGGACCACTCCAGCTTCTTGGAGGTCCTTGCGATTGGCAAGGGCCTCGAGGCGTCGTTCCAATTGACCCATCCTCTTAGCATGAGTCTTCTCCTGGTCTTGGTCGCTTCTTGCCTGCGACGAGGGCTTGGACGCATCCGAGTAGATCGTCGTGTCTCGTCAGAAGATTCGGAGGGTGGGCTTCCTCCCTTTCTCCCTTTCCCCCTTCGGTCGTCTAGGAGGAGATCTCGCTCTTTCTTCAAGCAATTTCTCAAGCATATGCTTAAGGGAGTCAATGGATCTCTGTTGAGAGGCGATTATATCCATCTGGTGCTTCTGCGTCTGTTCTAAACGCCTGGCCGTCTCCTCAGGAGTGTCTGCCATGTAGGCGGAAGCCTCCTTCTCGACGGAAGAGTTTGAAGCCTGCGACTCCACTATAGCGGAGTGAGACCCACCCATTCTAATGCCGCGGGCTAAGGCATTATAGTCAATTGGGGGAATGGCCCCTGTCCGGTGCGAGTGTGTTGATACACCCCCTCCGGCTCAGAGTCAGATTCTTCTGAGTTGACCATTAGTTGTTTTTTCCCTTGCTTCTGCTAGTCATGTTTGCAGTAAGCTCCGGGTATTCAACATCTGAGAAGGTTCTCCTCCTGTGAGAGCGTCTTCTTTTGGCTGACGGGGGAATCAGGGTCAGCTGTCTAATTAAAGACGGCTGGTGCACGCCTGACTCGCAATGGCATCCAGAGAGCATCTGGATGAGCTGTTGACAGCAGCATGGAGAAGTGGCCTGATTGGCACTCCTTTTCCTTGTCAAATAATCCCTCAAATCCGTGGGAGAGGGATTAAATAGACTAGCCTCGCGACGTGGAAGACGGGAGGAAGTCATGCGCTGTGCTGTCTGGACACAGGTTTCAGAAACGCGGCTGTCGCGTCGCAGCTGCGTCACGCACGTCTGGCGTCTCTGTTGATATGAGACGCGACTTTCGCGTTGCTGTCTGCTGCGTTGGAGCAGAGAGACTTGGGAGAGAGTGGGCTGCTGGGCCCCACGCCTATGGGCGCGTGCTTCCTGCGTTTGACGAGACGCAGAAGCTTCGCTTTGGCGTTTGGCAAGTTGGTCTTCAGAAGGCTCAACTTGGGGAGTCTCGCGTTTGGGTCGCCAAACGCGGATCTCTCGCACTGGACGAGGTGCGGGCAAGGCATCGGATCGTACGCTGCGTCCAACCCTAGTCAGAAAACCAACGGTTCCGACTGAGTGTTGACGCGCGCGTCTTCTCTGTCGACGCTCGGCATTCCGATTTCGCCGTGGAGGAAGAGAGAAGCCAACAACTTCCTGGTTTGTAGAACCAGGGGTGTTTGCCACGCGGGTCTCCTGAGAGACGCTGACGCGGGCGTTCTGTGCGACACGGTCGATCGCACCAGTAGATGTGCCGGGGACCACGCGGGCCTTCAGAGAGGCGTTGGCGCGTGTGTTCTGCGCGACGCGGTTGATCGCAACAGAGGTGTCTGAGGTTACGCGGGCCTTCTGGGAGGCGTCGGCGCGTGAACCAAACTTGGCATAGGGCAGCAGGAGCACCCGACAGAGCCTCAGATTGGGCTTCAGGGGGCTGTCCACTTGAGACCCTGCGGCAGACGCGGGTCTTTGGGCTCTTGGAGCCAGAAGAGAGGAACTCTTCATACTTCGCCTGGTCGAACTCGACGACGAGTGATTCGACCATTTTCCCCTTACGGAGAACGTCATCTTGCACCACGTGCGCTCGTCAGTAACGAAGGTATTCCCCAGCGGAGTCGCCATCTCTTGTATGCGCCGGTAAAAGAAAGAGGGAATTGCTGTAAAGATTTCTTTGAATCAGATGAAAAGATTACAACAAGACTTTTCTTCTAGTTACAAGGGAGGGAGGATGTTGAAGCTTGAATCCCCCCTTTGTTTAATGCTGGGTTCTTCGTGTGGCGGTGGAGAGTGAATCTTGTTCTCCGTTGACCAGATGACCGTCCTGGATCGTCGGGGGTCTCCTCTTCGGTCGGTAGAAAGAGTAACTCAGCTCCGTCTACCAAAACTCTCAAAGAGGAGGTAGGCGAAGAGCGGCTAGTACTCAGTAAGCTCGCTGAAGAGTCTCCTCCCTCTGTCTGTTGTTGAAGTCGTGCTTCCCTCTTGATGATCCTCTTGCCTGGATTTGATCGATCTTGATGATGCCTTGACCTTCTTAATTCTCGACCTCTCCCAAGCTTCGATCCCTTTTCCTAGCAAACAAGGCTATTTATAGGGGTCTCAGGGGGTGAAGGTGCCTCCTGAAAACGCTCCCGAATGAGGGGCCACTACCCGCTACATGCGCGGTGACTGGCCCCGCAATCAGGGCAGTTGCAACTGAGACGCGGGCGTTGGGCCAAACGCGCCTTGAAGTTTGAGACGCGGGCGTTGAGCCAAACGCGCCTTAATGCTGAGACGCGGGCTTCGGGCCTTCACGTCTGGATGCTGAGGCGCGGGCGTCGGGCCGACGCGCCTTGATGCTGAGACGCGGGCTTCGGGCCGACGCGTCTGGACGTTGAGACGCGGGTGTAGAACCAACGCGTCTTAAATGCTGAGACGCGGGCATCGATTCCTCGCGTCTAGAGCTTGAGACTCTGCTTCTTAATGGCTTGTTTGTTAGTCATTTTTAGACAGCCTACAGTTAGGTCATAAAGGGTCAGTCGTGCAAGGGCGTGTTTTTTTTGATAAATGAAGATCTCAGTGGGGAATGATGACTTGCATGATCAATGCCCTATTTTATTTATTTCCTTCCATATATGTTCCCGTTTCTTGTATTTCTCCGCTTATTCCATCTTATTCAATTTATGTTCCTCTCCTGGCCATCTTATGCATAGTGGGTTACCACTTTAACCCAAAAGCATAAGCTGATTAATTTTGGGCGAACAACTACTTCTATACTGCAATTCCAACATCCCCCTCACAAGCAAGACAACAAACACTCGCAAGGTGAAGACAAAACATTATGTTTATGGTGGTATTTGAATGCAATGTCAGATCAACCTCTACTACTGGGTGCCAATTCTTGGTTAGCTGACAGGATAGCTGAGGGGGATCACTTTAGTTATTATTTAGTAGTTTTCTTTTAGTTGTTTTTTTTATGTAGTGCTTTTTTTTTTTAGTCCTACATCGGTTATGATGGGGAAGTCTTCTTTGTAGGAGCCTATATAAGGTTAAGAGTTGTAGTTGTTTGATTAGACGATGATGAATTGAATTTAAACCCCTTTTGTTTAGCATAGTGATTTGCTATCTAAATTGAAATCTTTGCATGATGATGTGCAGAGCGGGAGAGAGATTTGCCGGGTGCTGAAGCTCTAATTCATCTTTATCCCCTCAAAGTCCTAATTTCTTCCGTCTTTTTTCTTTTTCCCTTCTCGTTCTACATCAGTTTGGTATCAGAGCTAAAACTCTGTTATTTTTTCCTCCACAAATTATCTCTTTCCACAAAAATCCTAGCCTTCTCTTCTACAAAACCCTAGATTCTTCTTTGCCTCTTTTTTCTTCTTTAGTAAAAAAAGAAAAAAAAGAAAAAAATCAAAAGAAAAACCTCCAAATAGTGTTCATCTCCTGTCCATCTCCCAACTCATCTTCTTCGCTTGCAACAGACCTCTCTACCGCCATCGAAGCCTCCTCGTCGCCTACCCCTCTCCACTTTCCGCCGTCGACGTCACCTCCCCGCCATACCACCACCATTGCCTTCGATCTTCTCTGCCACGACATCCTCCTCTGCCTTGCCAAGATCCTCAACCACCAAGCCTCGTCATACGCAACGCCCGCCACCACTGTCATCACCACCAACCTCGCCGCCAAGATCTTCTCACCATCCTCGATAACTCTGTGTCACGACTGCCCAACGACAGTCATATTCCCCATCCTTCCTCGACTCTGCAGTCCTCGTCTTCACTTCTTCTTCGACAGCACCTAGGAACCCCGTCGACTGCCATCACAACCTCGCCGTGACTTCGCCGGGCCACTGCAATCGCCGACGAGCCTAGACCACCCCAAGTTAGGGGGCAAATGGGTTACAACCCGCTCGACTTGACCCGACGTCATCGAGTTCGGGTTTGGCCTAATAGGGTATGGGTCGTAATCGGGTTAATCCACCTGACTCGATAACTAAATGGGCTGGGTTGACCCGAACTCGCTTGACCCGATTAGACTCGTCCGACCCGATTAGGGTCCTACTCTTTCCCCCTCCCCTTTGGCCTTCCGTCGCCGCCACCTTCTTCACCTTGTAACCCCCGATCCCGCGGGTACGGAGATGCTACTGCGATGTACATATGCAGGGCGGAAATACCCTTACATATGTACGCTAAGTATTAGTACATACAAGATTCAGAGTGCAAAAGAGTGCGAAAGGACAGTGGTAATATATATTCCAATAAAATAGTACAAGTATTTAGTCATTATAGAGCGTAATTTAATATCACATCAATATTACATCATCAAAGGGCACAAAAGTATGATTTACAAGGAGATTTACAATGAACACAAGCTCGTAGATGCTCATGAGTTGCAAAAGAAACTTCGAGAGCCAATCAGGAGGGGCCTGGAAGAAAAGAGCTACGAACGATCAACCACGCATTTGCTGCGCTCTTTGGACTCCACAGAAGGGTCCACTTTGCTTCAAGCTTCGATATTTGGATATGTAGGTCCAAGGTTGTCAAGAAACAACCCAGTAAGTACGGAAAATAAAGCCAAGCACACGTGTATTGATAAATCCGAATCAGAAAAGTATATATCGAAAATCTTGTCGTGAGCACATGCAAACACAAGCATATATATATAATGATACATCAAGTAAAGCAAATGTAGACAAAATTAGTTATACAAACTCAGATTACGGATTCATGAGATCAGTACGTCGAGGGGATAATCCAAATAAAGAAACTCTCATAAATATACTTTATACCTCATGTCACCATAGACTGAGTTTATACAGCCCTAATTGCCTTCACCATAACAAAATAAGAAAACAGTAAGGAAATCTGAAAATAAGCAAGCCAGATGGTTCAACAAAGTAGCACAAATATCATACACAAGTGACGAGTAGAATAACTTAATTATACAATAATAACAATCAGTGTCACATGTCATTCTAGTTCTTTCTTTCTAGTGTCCCATACCACTGACTATTCACACTAGAGTCCGCAATCCAGTAGAACACATCCGAACTTTGATACGCGGATACTATTATCCGAACGAGGAAATGACTTAATAACATCCGCTCTTGAGATTATTATTGTTTGTAATTAAATTATATCTGGTGTAGGGTAATGTGTTGTCACAGGTCTCACAAGCATATCACTAATCAGATGTCAATAGCATGCTATTATTATATTATTATTATTTTGTTAAGACTCGTTCAACCTGTATGTCTAGATATGTGTCCCGGCATCCCCATGCACATACATCTACATATAAGTAAGTCGAGGTTGGTTATTGAAAACTGATGGAGGATCAACAAATCATGTTTATATTGGGCCCTATGCATACCCGGAATAACGACTAAGGAGCATCCGGTACTGGAGTCCTGAACCGACTGCTAAGTCACAATGGTCTTATTTGTATGCCCTAGAAGGATGAAATTTGGAGCAGGGGTGCCAGTACACCCTACCGAAAAATATGGTGGCCCTCAGGTAGAATCAAAGTTTCAGCTGCACAGCATTTGACCATTATAAACATGTACACGTGTCACATATTGATTCCATCAATTTCCCTCATTCTGGTGTAAGTTGTCCAATTATTAAAGATTATGTCTATGATGATTGGTTTACGTGAATTAACATGAATATAATAACAGAGGGAAGCACGCGTGATACAAGAGTACATGATCTCTGAGTGGATGACATGATTGCAGGTGTCAAGTCCTCGTAAAAGGTAATAATCATGAATCATATGATTTACATGTCAGTGTCATGGTACGAGGTGCAGTGCAACAATACATGTAATCACTGTGATCAAACAATATGTAAATGGCAGGTCATATGACATGGTATAAGAAAACAATGTGAATAAACATTATAAACTCTTCACAACCATATTAATAACAATTATTTATTAAACTATCAATTAATTACCCAGGTGGGGGTAGTTAAGCTAGAGCAAGCTAGGCCGTGTCAGCATAATGCTTGACACAAGACAAAGCTTGGCTCCTGGAGAAGCTAGCATGCAACTCTAAATGCTAACGCATTCAGTGAGGCTACACTCGCGGCGAAACTAACGCACACGGTGTGGTGGCGTGTGAAACGCTCCGCAACACTCATGACGAACTACGCTCGCGGTGAAGCTACACTCGAACGAGTTTAGTTGTAGAGCGCTCTTTAGTTGTAGAGCACTGAGCGCTAAACTCTCCTTCCGGCGGAGCTATATGAAAAACGACAGAGTCATTAAGCTTACTCCCTGTAGTTACCGGAGATAGCCCGAGGATTAAGCTTAGCATAAAAATACGCTCAGGGCCAATAGGCTAAATGAGTGCCTGAAGGCTGAAAAGTACTTGTAGAGATGTTAGTACCGCACAACACACAACATAAAATAACATCATAATAACAATACAATAACACATCATGATATCTGCCACCAGAGAACCCCCTTACTAAGTTATCACATAGGCGCTTAAAGCAATGAATGCCACGTCTTGTCCCTGTGGATAACCCAGGAAGTGGATTGTCCTTGTTCACCTCCTCAGCTACCTATAGAGGCGCTTGAAGCAACGTATGCCAAGTCTCGTCTCTATAGGTAACTCAAGAAGTGGGCTGAACCTGTAGCTTGCACTACTGTTAATCCCAAAAATGCACAAAATACAGATAATTTCTAAAATTACTGATAATTCTAACAATATACAGAATATAAAAATCCAAAAAATTACAATAAATGTCTAGGGACACAGATACAAGTACATATAACACTCAAAACACCAATACAAGTATTTACACAGTGTAGAGAAATAGAAAATCCTAATAGTAGATTGTATATTAGATAAAAGAGTGTTACAAGATATATCTATATAGAAGACAAGGAGGCTATATGAGTAAATTTGAGCAATCACCTAATAACCTAACTACTAATGACTTAACTTAACACTTCCCCTCAAGCTGAAGAATAAACATCCAACATACTCAGTTTGTTTCAAAGATTAGAAAACTCCTGAGGTGAGCTAGCTTTGGTAAGTAAATCAGCTAACTGCTTCGAAGATGGTGTGAACTGGAACATAACCACCTTCTTGGTTCAAGCATCTCTGACAAAGTGACAATCGACCTCAATGTGTTTGCTCCTCTATGAAACACTGGGTTTTGTGCAATATAGATGGCAGACTGATTATCACAATGCATAGGCATGGGTTCAGACTGTTTGAAACCCAACTCCACCAGTAAATTTTTTAACCACACCGTCTCGCATGCCGTATGAGCCATAGCTCTATACTCAGCTTCAGCACTTGAGCGAGACACATCTTGTTCTTACTCCTTCAAGTCACCATATTCTCTCTAACAAAGGTGCAATAGCCAGTAGTAGACTTCTTATCTCCTCGATCACCAGCATAACCCTGAATCAGAATATCCAGAAATGTGTACATGTTCATGTTTCCTATACACCAACCATTTTCCTGGACATCTTTTGATGTAAGGTAGAACCTCATCATAGCTAACCAATAGATCTCTCTAGACTGATGCATGAATCTACTCAGAACTCCTGCAACAAATTATATCTGGCCTATTCACTGTAAGATAGATCAGTTTCCCAATCAATCTCTTATATTTTCTTGGATCATCAAGTGTATGACTGTCATCAAATCATAAATTCACATTGGCTTCCATTGGTGTATTGGCAGGCTTGGATCTCAAAAATCCTGTTTCCTCCAGAAGGTCCAGAGCATACTTTTGCTGAGAGAAGTACACTGCGTTTTTGATGTGCAACTTTAATTCTCAGAAAGTATTTTGGGCGTCCCATGTTCTTGATCACAAAATGACGCTTGAGATACATCTTAGTCTCCACTATCCCAGTTGAGTCACTCCCAGTCAGCAAAATGTCATCAACATAAACAACGAGAACTACAATGCCAGACCTTGTCGCCGAATGAAGAGAGGGTGATCTAAATGACATCGACGAAAGCCGATACCAAAAATGGTAAGACAACTGCTTAAACCACGCCATTGGGCTCTGCTTGAGTCCATATGTAGTCTTCTTTAGATGACAAATTTTAGTCTCCCATGAGCAACATAATTTGGAGGTTGCTTCATATGTACTTCCTCCTGAAGATCCCCATGTAAGAAGGCGTTCTTGATATTCAGCTGGAACAATGGCCATGACAAGCTAACAATAATAGAGAACAGAATTCTGATAGAGTTCATCCTGACAGCTGGCGAGAACTTCTCAAAATAGTCTGTCATATATTTAAGTGTAACCTTTGGCCGCGAGCATGACCTTAAATCTATCTACAAAACCATCTGGGCGGTACTTTAGAGCAAATATCCAGCGACAACCAACAACCACCGCATCTGTTGGTACAGAAATCAACTCTCAAGTTCCTCTAGAAGCAAGAGATTCCATTTCGTCTATTGCCTATTTTTAGGCAGGTACCATAAAGTCTCTGTATAAGACCTGACTATAGACTTAGAAGACAAAGAGAAAGCAAACTGTCAAAAAGTGGGATTTAGGTGATCATAAGAAACGAAATTAAAATAGGGTGATCAGCGCAAAACTTTTTACTTTTTTGAAGGGCAATAGGAATATCAAGATCAGAAGGAGATGGTGATAGTTGAGAAGGAGGACCGTCAACCATAGAGGGGTTAGCTGGAAGCCTGGAACTGGTTTGGAGGCAGAAACCTTTGGGCGATGAGTGTAAACGTATCTGAATTGGCGGATCTGTAGTTTCTGCTGGCGGCACTGGCAAAGAATTTGTATCAGCAGGTATAGACAATAGCACTGACAGTGAAGGAGGAACAATCTCAGATATGGTGACAGGAACCAGTGTAGAGAAATATGAAACAGACTCAAAGAATGTGACATCGACAGACACCAAATACTTCCTTGTTGATGGTTTATAGCACTGGTATCCTTTTGTGTTCTAGAATAACCAACAATGACACACTTTATAGATATAAGAGAACTTATTTAGCCCAAGAGACAAGTACTGAATAAAACAAGTGCATCCAAAAACATGGGGAGTCATGGAGAAGAGGGTTTTTTTTGTATAGAGACGAAAATGGAGATCTTTTATTGAGAACAAAGAAAGCATCCTATTAATAGATAACAAGCACTCAACACAACATCAGACTATAAATATTTCAGAACACTCATATGGATCATTAAGGTTCTAGCAACATCTAGAATATGTCTATGTTTTCTTTCAGCAACTATTTGTTGGGATGTGTGAGAACAAGAGGTCTGATAAATAATTCCATTTTTGGAATAAAAACTAGATACATTCTTTTTTACGTACTCCAGAGCATTGTCAGTACGAAGCATACAAATAGAAGTAGAAAACTGATTTTTTATTTCATTAAAAAAGACTCAATTGCACTAGACACTTCTGACATCTCTTTTAGCAGATAAAACCAAGCCATAGAAGTCATCAACAAAGAGTAGAAAATTTCTAAAACCCTTAATAGAGGGCTTCCGACTAGGACCCCAAACATCAGAATGGACCAACTCAAAAGTATAACTACTACGATTATTGACTCGACTCTGAAAGATAGCACGATGATGCTTACCTAACTCACAAGACTCACAACCTAAAGAAGAGATAGAGGACCAACAGAAAATCATGGAACATAAAGGACATCAGTAAGGGTCAATGATAGATTAGCCTGAACTATCCCATTGCCTAGTACATGTGAATGGTCACAATCAACAATTTTAACAAAGGGGTGGGCAATGGAGATATTTAGGAAACAAACTTTTCTTTAATACCTGTCATGTGGGATGAGGCTCTAGAGTTTAATATCTAGGACTTTTGAGGAGAGGCAATATAAGCGTGCATACCTAAAGCAGATACATGAGTTGCTGAAAGATTGTTCTGGGAGAACTCTAGCTGTTGAAGTTGATCATACTCCTGTGTTAGTACAACCGTGGAAGATCCAGGAAGAGAGCAGGAAGTGCACGAATAGTCCTGAGGAGTGCTATACGGAGCAAAGGATTCAGACTCAGAAAGCTGTGTCCACTCAGGTCGACCAAATTTCTCCCAGCACTTCTCGGAGATGTGATTACTGTGTCCACAGTGCCTGCATTGTTGGGGTCCTTTCTCAAAGGCACTTTGTTTGCCTCCATATGAGAATATTAGTGATAGTGTTATGTTCCTGCCTATTGCTAAGCACATGTGAGATACACTGAAAGTGATGTATGACAATGAGAAGAATCTCTCGAGGGTATTTGAGATCTATGAGCGCATGTTTGAGCTCAAACAGGGAGATGTAGAGAAATAGAAAACCCTAATAGTAGATATATAGAAAACAAGGAGGTTATATGGATAAATATGGGTAATCACCTAATAACCCAAATACTAATGGTTTAACTTAACAAACAGCTATGTTTCGACAAATTCGATAAAACTAACTAATGGTACCCATACACTTGTACGTGTATGTGCACCCGAGAGAGTATTCACTACAAGGATAAAATACTCGCTACAAGGATAATGTACTTGCCTAAAAATCATAAAACATCGGCACAGTCCGAGAAGTCCACGAACACCATTCGCATACACACGGAAGATGGAAAGTGGAGAGAGAAATAAAGAGGGGGGAGTGAGAGAGAGAGAGCTAAAGAGGGAACTTAGAGAGAGCTAGAGAGAACCACGAGAGGAAAGAGAGGGCATATAGTTATGGAGTGAGAGAGAGAAAGTGAGAGATAGAGAAGAAAGAACATAAGAGAGAGAAAGAGAGAAAAACAGTGGAGAAAAAAAGAGTAACAATATTTTAATCAGTCGACTGAATTTTGGCTAATTCAGAAAGATCTCCAAAATGTGCTAAAATAGAAAATATGATCCTGAAGAACAATGTAAAAGCATATTTCAGAAATTCAACTCTGTTTGTAAATTAAAATTTGAAAATCGATCGATGATCGATATTGATTTTAGAAGATTTTGCAAAATAATTTGATTTTTTTGAAAATCATGAAAAATTCAAATATTGCAAATAATATCTGAAACTGAAACCAGTCCAGTTTAGCTACCGAGAAGGTCAAATTAAGTAGGCTTATTGGGACGAGTCCCGGGTTCAGACTCGGCCGACTCTGAGTCTACAAATACGGATCCGATACCAAATGATAATAAAACATCAATAAAAGAAAAATAAATATGGAAAATAGGAAAATTCTAGCGAAAAATTGGGAGACATACTCGGGTCCGTATTCTGGGAACCAAATGATACACTGTCCTATTCAACTACACAGCTACCTATGAAGGCGCTTGAAGCAACGAATGCCAAGTCTCGTCTTGATAGGTAACTCAAGAAGTGGGCTGAACCTGTAACTTGCACCACTGTTAGTCTCAAAAATACACAAAATACAAATAATTCTTAAAAATACTGATAAATTCTAACAATATACAGAAATATAGAAAAATCCTAAAAAATACACTAAATGTCCAGGGACACCGATGCTAGGTCGTCGTCCAGAAGCGACGTGCCACATCGGCGCCCGGATGTGGTGTCAAATGAGCAAGGGTTCTCACACTTTTATGAGCGCGTGAGGGTAAAGAATTTAGCTCATAAATATAGGATTAGGTTAGCATCGTGGAACATAGGTTCTTACAGGTAAATTAGCAGAGTTATTTGATGCTATGATTAGAAGGACTGTTAGTACTTTGTGTGTGTAGGAGACTAAGTGAATATGTGAAAAAGTTAGAATTATAGAGCCTTGGGGTTATAAACTTTGGTATACTGCTAGAGATAGAAATCGTAATGGTGGGTGTGATCATAGATAAACAATTGCTTGAGAATGTAATGGAGATTAGAAGGAAGGGTGATATGTTTTTATTAGTCAAACTTATTTTAGGTAAGAAGATTTTTAATATTTTTAGTGTCTATGCACCCCAAGTAGAACTTGATGAGTCTAGTAAGCGTCAATTTTGAGAGGATTTAGATGAGATAGTGCAAGAAATACCCATTAGAGAAAAGTTTTTCATAGGTGGTGACCTCAATGAGCATATAGGAACTAGTCGTTATGCGTTTGATAGTGTATATAGAGGATTTGATTTTGGAGAAAGAAATGAACCAGATAACTCGATTCTAGATTCTACTTTGCCCTATGATTTGATCTTAGCGAATACTTAGTTTAGGAAGAGAGAGTCTTGCTTGATCACTTTTAAAAGTGGATCAAGTGCGAGCCAAATAAGTTTCTTTTTAACTAGGAGAGTAGATATAGGTAGTTGCATCAATTGTAAGGTAGTACCGGGTGAGAGTGTATTAACCCAACATAGGCTCTTAGTTTTAGATGTTCGGATTAGAAAGAGATTTAGAAAGATTAAACGTAAGTTAGATCCTAAGATTAAGTGGTGGTGGTTAAAAAAAAGTAACCAAGGAGTTTTTTGTAGATCGAGTGGTACATAAAGCAGATTGAAAAGCCCAAGATGATCCCAATACAATATGGAACAAAATTGCTAGCTGCATTAAGCGAGTAGTTAAAGATGTACTTGGTGAGTCACAGGGTGGTGCTCCACTATGTAAAGACACATCATAGTGGAATGAAGAGGTAAAAGCTGCCATAAAGGTCAAACGAGACTCTTACAGATATTTGAAGAAAAATTGTGATAGAGTGAGTTTTGAGAGGTATAAGTTAGCCAAGAAGGAGGCTGAAAAAGCTGTTCAGAATGCAAGAGCTAAAGTGTATAAAGAAGTGTATGAGAAGTTGGACACCAAAGAAGTTGAAAATGATATATATAGAATTGCTCGAATAAAGGAGAAAAAGACTAGAGATTTATGTACTGTGAGATGTGTCAAAATAATGATTAGAAAGTTTTAATTTGAGATGAAGAAATCAAAAAAAGATGGAGAGTATTTTGACAGATTGTTCAATGGTAGCTCTACTCAAGATTTGGGTGATCTTACCATTCAGTGCTAGGATATGAACCGTAATTATATGCGCAAAATTAGCGAATATGAAGTTAAAGAGGTCTTGAAGAGGATGAAGTAAAGGAAAACTGTTGGCCTAAAGGAAAACTGTTGGCTTGGATGAAATTCCTATTGAGGTATGAAGATGCTTCGGAGAGATGGGCGTGAGATGCTGACAGACCTCTTTAACAATATCTGGCCAGCTAAAAAGATACCAAATGAGTGGAGAAAGAGTACATTAGTACCTCCCTATAAGAACAAAGGTGATATCCAGAGTTGTTCAAACTACCGTGGAATAAAACTCATGTGTCACAAAATGAAGCTTTGGAAAAATGGTAATTAAACACAAATTAAGGCAGAATGTTAAGATATCATAGAAGCAGTTGGGGTTCATGCCGGAGCAATCGATGACAAAGGCTATTCATTGGCTTGTCAACTTATAGAGCTTTTCGAGAGAGGAGGAGAAATTTACATATGGTCTTTATTGATTTAGAAAAGCTCATGATAAGATGCCAAGAGGGTATTATGGCGGCCATTAATGAAAAAGGGAGTTCCCATCAAATATATTGACATAATCAAGGACATGTACGATGGAGTAGTGACAAATGTCAGAACTTGTGGAGGCATAACAAGTGATTTTTTACAGTTAGCTTGCATCAAGGATCTGCATTGAGTTGATTCTTATTTGCCATAGTGATGGATGAGCTTACTAGAGTTATTCAGGATGAGATATCGTGGTATATGCTATTTGTTGATGATATTGTCCTAGTCGATAAGACGAGAGCTGGGGTAAATGCCAAATTGGAGTTATGAAGGCAAACTCTAGAATCTCGAGGTTTTAGATTAAATAGGGCCAAAACAGAATATATGGAGTGCAAATTCAGTAAACAGGGAATCTGAAATTATAGTATTGTGACACTAGACGGATAAGGAATACCGATGAGCAGTCATTTTAAGTACTTGGGTTCTATTATCCAAAAAGATGATGAGATCAATAGCGATGTCAACCATAAGATTCAAGCCGGCTGGTTGAAATGGAGGAGCGCAACATGAGTTTTATGCGACCGTAACATTCTGTTATGGCTGAAAGAAAAGTTTGATCGGACTGCTATTAGGCCAACATTATTATATGACACAAAATATTGGGATATAAAGAGATATCATGCCCAGAAGATAGTGTAGCAAAAATGTGCATGCTTCGTTGAATGTGTGGTAACACGAGGAGAGGTAAGGTGAGAAATGAGGATATTCGTACTATGATAGGCGTAGCCCTTATAAAAGAGAAGATGAGAGAAAACCGCCTACGATGGTTTGGTCATGTGTGACGTAGACTTACAGATGCGTCAGTCCGACGAGTAGAGCGTATCAAATTAGTCCAAGTTAAAAGAGGGCAAGGGCAACCGAAGAAAACATGGATCGAGGTGATACGACAAGATATATAGGCTAAATGTCTCAATGAAGGCATATTGCTCGATAGGAATGAGTGAAGAAAGCTGATACATGTGCCAATCCGGTGTAATTCTCTTTTGGTTCATGTGGCCTACCCTAAATACTTGGGACAAATGACTTAGTTGTTGTTGTTGTCTAGGGACACAGATACAAGTACATATAACACCCAAAACACCAATACAAGTATTTACACAACTATTTTTTTACAAATTCGATAAAACTAACTAATGGTACTTGTACATGTGTACGTGTACGTGAACCCGGGAAAGAGTATTTACTACAAGGGTAAATTACTCATTACAGGAATAATGTACTTGCCTAAAACTCACAAAACACTGGGCACGGCCCGAGAACTCGCGAACACCACTCGCACGCGCGAAAAAGGGAAAGTGAAGAGAGAAAATAAAGAGAAGGGAGTGGGATAAAGAGAGAGACCGCTAGAGAGGGAACTTAGAGAGAGAACTGAGAGAGCTAGAGAGAGAACTAAGATAAGGAGAAAGAGGGGATACAGTAGGAGTTGGAGAGAGAAGAGAGAGAGAGAGTGAGAGATAAAGAAGAGAAAGCGTGGGGAGAGAAAGAGAGAACAAAGAACAGTGGAGAAAGAACAGAGAGAGAACGAGAGAAGGAAAGAAAGAAGAAAGAGAGAGAAAACAGAGAGAGAGAGGGAAGAGTGGCCGGCGGCCTGAAGGCCGCTAGAGGCGGCCGACGGGCGGCCGACAGGCCTGGGCGACCAGCAGTCAGGATGGCTGGCGACAAGTGGGCCCGGTGGAGGAGGTGGGAAGGATGATGGTGGTTAGGTGGCGAAGATGATGGTGATGATCTTGTGGTGGTGGTGGTTGTTGTTGAAGATGGTGATGGTGGTGGTGTAGTGTGAAGGAGGTAGATTTGATGGTGTTTTGGGTGGTGGAAGTGGTAGTGGAGGTGATGAAGAATGGTGGTAGTGAGTGGAGATGGTGGTGGTTGAAGTGAAGGTGGTGGGATAATGGTAGAGTGGAGATGTCGGTGGTGGGGATGGTAATGATGAAGTGATGGTTGTGATGAGGTGGTGGTGGAAGGAGGAGGAAATGGTGGAGATGGTGGTGAAGGAGGTGGAGTTGGTGATGAAGTGATGGGTAATGGTGGCGTTGGAGGAGGTTGAAAGAGGAAGAAGTGGTTGGTTGTGAAAGTGGTGGTGTTGGTTGAATGGTCGTGGTGGTGGTGAAGGAGATGGGATAATATTGGGAGGAGATGGTGGTTTGGGGGGTAGTGGGTGGCCGGAGTAGGGGCGGCTGGCGGCGGCTAGGGTGGCCAGCAGTTGGCTGGCCAAGGAGGAAGGTGAGAGGGAGAAGTGGGAGAGGTTGAAAGAGAGTGAAAGTGAGATGGAAAATAAAAGGAAAGAGAGAGAGAGAAAGAGAGCGATGGGAAGGGAGAGAGTATGGGTGAGGTGTGAGGGGAGTGGGGATGTTGGCAGGTGAGGTGATGGGGAGAGGGGTCTGAGTGGCAGCACATGGGGAAGGAAAAAGAAGAAAGAAAGGAAAGAAAAAGGAGAAAGAAAAAGGAAAAAGGGAAAAAAGGAAAAAAAGGAAAGGAAAAAGAAAAAGAATTGAAAAGTTTTAAGAAAATTGAGAATTTAAGAAAATAGGAAAATAAAGAAAAGAAAAAGTGTGGAGAAGGGAAAAGAAAGAATAGGAAAGAAAAGAGAGTAACAATATTTTAATCGATTGCTGAATTTTGACTAATTCAGAAAGATCTCCAAAAATGTGCTAAAATAAAAATATAATCGTGAGGGGACAATGTGAAAGCATATTTTAGAAATTTAACTCTATTTGTAAATTAAAAATTCGAGAATTGATCCGTGATACCGATCGATACCGATTTTAGGAGATTTTGCAAAATAATTCGCAAAATTTTCAGAAAATCATGAAAAATTCAAAATATTGCAAAATAATATCTGAAACTGAAATCGGTCCAGTCTAACTACCGGGAAATCAAATTAAGTAGGTTCATTTGATCAGATCCCGGGTTCAGATTTGGCTGACTCTGAGTACACAGAATACAGATCTGATACCAAATGATAATAAAACATCAATAAAAGAAAAATAAATATGGAAAAAATAGGAAATACTAGCGAAAAATCGGGACACGTACTCGGGTACATATTCTGGGAATGGGGTGTTATACGTCCCTCAGCTACCTCCAGCTCTCGCTTCGCCACCGCCCCACCTCTCACTACCCCTTTTACCTTCCGCCACCTCCGCCTACCGCCCCACCGCCGCAACCCCCTTTGCCGCCACCCCGCCTCTCTTCGCCACCCCCTCCGCCCACTGCCCCTGCCACCTCTCTCTCCGCCATCGTGCCCGCCTCCCGCCACCTCTCTCTATTTTAGAATAAAATGCCAAATAATTGATTGAGCCAGGGTTCGAACTTGTGACCTCTTGTGTGAGACACTAGTGTGATGATCAACTACATCATTCATTTTTTGTATATTGTGTAAAAAAATATATTTAGTGATTTGAAATTGGGTCAAACAGATCGGGTCAGGTCCATGTCTAGATTTTTGACCCGTATAATAATCGGATCTGGTCGACCTAACCCGATTATTGTACGTGTTGGGCCATAATTGGTCGGGTCGGGTCGATTCGACCCATTTGCCACTCCTACCCCAACACACCGCGCTGCCCTCGCCGATCCAGATCTACCCTCGCCGCCATCTCTTCCGACAGCGTCACTCATATCCGACGTCTTCACCGCCTGACAACACCCGGCGGAGTGCCGCCACCGTCATCGCAGCTCCACCGTCACCACTTGGTTGAGATCACAAACCCTAGTTGTGATCAGGATGAGAGAGGAGACAATAAGTTGTGGGTTTAAAAGTTTTAATCCTGAATTCACTTTGTTATTGGGTTTAAGTTGTTAAACTCGCCAAGTGAACCCGACTCGCCCGTGATTGAATCTGACCCATAATTCAAGTGCGGGTTCAGATCGGGACGAATCCAACCAACCAAACCCAAACACGATCCGCTTTATTTGAGCCAGCAGACCGGTTTGATCAGACTCGGTCCACCGAGTCAAACTAGCCGAGTCAGACCGGCTGAACCATAGCCGATTCAGCAACATTATAGTGAGCCATTCAGCGAGTCAACTCAATAGACTCGGCCGAGTCAAGACTGAGCTAACTCAGTCCCATTCACAACAATGTACAACTACAGTCCAGAGCCCGTTTCAGGCCTGTTTGGAGTTCGATTAGAGTTTCGTCTGAAGCCTTGGATCCGTGACTAAGTTTCAGAGACACTGAGGTAATTTCACGACTTTGGACAGTAGATCCGACCACCTCAAAGCTCTATTTGGTACCGGTGCTATTTCTACAACAGAAGAGCAGATATTCTTGATTAATTTCTGAGCTTATGCACTAAATTCTCTTCATGGGGTTTTACTTTTGTGGTAAGTATATAAATACTGACTGTGAAGATAAGTATGTTGAACGAGCTATGTTTGAAGTTGTCTCTTTTTTTCGGGATTTTAATAATCGTTATGGATATGAAGTTGGGAAAGCGATTTTGAAGATTTCTTTAGTTATTTCTTCCGGGCAACTGAGGAAAAATGCCGCTATGCTAGATTTAAGTTGGATGAAGAATCTTATTATTGGTGGAGAGATAATCATAGATTATGTCGATATTGGTTTATCTTACAAGGCCTTCTTCGTGCTCGGTATGCTCCACCCATTTATTCATCTGAATCAGGTTGCAGAGAGCCCAATGTTGAGCAAGAGCCCAAGCTGAGAGTCAATCAATCACTGATCCTTTCACTGTAAAAGTCCAGACTGATTCAGAGCCTTCAGTCATTGTCGAAGCTGAAGTTCTCGATGAGCCAAAGTCAGAAGTTGCTGCTGAGTTAGTACCTTTGTAAGAAGAAACTCCTTCTCGACCCACAGAAGTGGAAGAACCTTTTGTTGAGATTTCTGTAGATCTCCCAGAGGAGCCTACTATGGAGTTATTACCATCTTCGCCAGCTATGAGGGTTCTATTGTCCCTGAGATTGCCTGACACATATGACCCTTTGCACGTTTTTCTACAGTAGACATGTTCATAGGAGATCAAATTTCTTATGGTGCAGAGTATAATCGATACAGTCTTCAAGGGAGATGACTCATCTCGGCATGCTGCATGTATCTTGCTTGAGTTATCATTGACTGCGCCGGTTTGTCACGGAAGTCAGTTTCAGCTCCACCACTGTAGTTCAGCCATGATACCTGATGTCGGTTGCACGACCTCCACCATGGACCGATTGATGCGAGATGTGGTTCAGTTCTACTCGGTCGTGCCTATTATCTGTTACCACTACATTCATCGGAGATGAATGTTTTAAGCCGGGGAGATTGATAGTTGTTAGTTTAGATTATTAATAAGATAATTGGGTTATTGGGTTTACAATACCCATAACCCAATACACTTTTATAATATATATATATTGAGATAAGATCTCTCTAATAAAGTAAGTATTCTAGGGTTTTGTTTCTCAACATGGTATCAGAGCCATCCCTCTTTCACTATCACCTTCTTGAAAAAAAACCTAACCACCACCAAAACCCTAGCCCAAAAAAAACCTAACCCTAACCACCAACTATCTAGTTCATCTATTCTTCTTATCTTTCTT
The DNA here is from genome assembly GCA_038442645.1 of Agave tequilana. Classification (NCBI taxonomy): domain Eukaryota; kingdom Viridiplantae; phylum Streptophyta; class Magnoliopsida; order Asparagales; family Asparagaceae; genus Agave; species Agave tequilana. The sequence continues at coordinate 25,354 of JAVJIF010031684.1, forward strand.
TTTTTTTTCTTTTAGATCTAATGTGATCTTGAATCTAGATCTTTAAAAAAAATTACTGTTCACATGAACAGTACCGCGGTGGTACTGTTCATCGTGAATAGTATCGTGGGTATTATTCATCCAAAAACAAAAAAAATGTGTCTTTCGCCTCCTTCAAGTTTCAAAACCCTAGCGGTCATCAAATGTCACCTCATCTAGTACCTTTCACCATCAACTTCTATTGTTGTTGAATCATTAGATGGTTTTGTATGCTACTTTCATTGTTGCTACCAATATTTAGTGTTGTCGATCAATTCTACATATACTATGGGTATCTATTACTACTGAGTTTGAGGATCTCTCAAAATCTCTCCTACTGAGTTTGAGGATCTCTCAAAATCTCTTCTTTTATTGAGTTTAGGAAACTCTAAAATTCTATTTGTATCCAAGGCGGTGATGAATATTAACTTTTTGCATAGATTTAGTTTGATTGGCAACTTAAGTGTCGACATCAAAGATTCAGCAGTGTGGCATAAGATTCTCAATTTCGTATTTATTTCTTAGTTTTTTTGTTTAGGAAAACCTTATTTAGAAGGTGTTTTACTAGTCTTTATAGCAAGTTGGGCATGATTGACATCTATGCTCAAGCTTAAGGGGAGTGTTAGTTTAGATGGATAATAAGGTAATTGGATTTACAATACCCAATACTCTTTGTAATATATATACTGAGATGAGATCTCTCTAATAAAGCAAGTATTCTAGGGTTTTGTTTCTCAACAATAATGATCGCTTTAGTTATTATTTAGTAGTCTTTTTTTAATTGTTTTATTTTATTTAGTGTATTTTTTTAGTCCCACATCAGTTATGATGGGTTAGTATTCTTTGTAAGAGCCTATGTAAGGCCAAGAGTTGTAATTATTTGATTAGATGATGAATTGAATTTAAACCCTTTTTGTTTAGCATGGTGATTTGCTATTCAAATTTGAATTTTTATATGGTGATGTGCAGAATGGGAGAGAGATTTGTCGGGTGCTGAAGCCTAAATTCATCTTTATCCCCTCAAAACCTTGATTTCCTCTTTTCTCCTCGTTCTACATCAATAGCTTTATCTCATTGGTTTTGCAGTTTAAGCTCGTGCAGCTAAGCGAGATTTCAAATTCTCCTAGTAGGAAAAGTCCTATATGAGTGGAGAATTGAAAGATTTTCTGTTAGGTTTTGCATTCATCTCCCGGAGATACAGTCAGAGTCAAAGAGCTGAATGGAAAAAAAAAGACCGGACTACACATGCACACGCTCCTCCCATCACTATTCTCCCCTTCTCTTTGTTCAATGTTTGTGTTTCTGCTATCTTCACTTTGTTCTCTTTTGTCCCTTTCTTATTTTCATCTTCTTCCCTATATCTTATTTCTCATTGCATTTTCTCCTGATTACTACCATTTCTCCATTCCATTTTTTTTTCTTTCCAATCTAATTCTCAACTCTATTCTCCTGTTTATCTCGTCTATATAAAATTAGAGATAGTAAGGAAGCACTTCCTTTTTTATTTTCTTTTGAAGTTATCTCTTGCAGATTTGTCAAACTTGCAATTAAGAATTTTTTGGGTTTTATGAACAGTTCAATGACATGGGATTGCACGGTACAAAAGTTGTTGTGTTCAATCTGTGGTTCAATGATGACGGGGATTTGGAACTCGATTTCGACTCTGATGCAGAGGTAAGCAATTTTTTTTTTTTACAGGAGAGAAAAAATCTCCCTTATAACATTGTTTATGCCACATGAACATAATCTCAGACCTAAGAGTAGTCATTACACTTATTACTGAGTTTTCTGTAATATGACTATTTAGATAACATGTTCACTATTTGCATCCTCATTGCTCAAGTACCCCTCTTACTGAAATTTTTGTTGATCAACAAAAATCTAGCTCAATGTCCTCTTAAATTATATTCTAATAGTCACTCTTCATTAAATTTCTGAACATCATTTTTAATATCCTCGTAACTCATTATCATTTGTTGACTATTCCTTCTTTGCCTTGTTGGAACTTCAGTTCATGGTCAAAGTTTTGGTCCAGTCTTATCATTTATTGCCTTCTCTATCCAATTTCTCTTGGAGGTGTGTTCTTTTGATGACCTCCTGTTGTTTTGGTGTTGCAGGATATAATGATTAGTGGAGCACCTAAAATAGCAAAGACCAAAAGTACTGTGAAAATGTCAAACCAAACTCATATTGCAACTAGATTTCGTTATTCTCTTCGAGTAAGTTATTTTGTTTTGAAGTTTAATTTGAATCAATAATTAATTTTAATGATATCTGAAATTTTGCAGGTGTATTCATCCATCCTGTATATGCATCTGCCAGTAAATTTTAGAATAATTTTGCGCGGTCGAGTTGTTGATCCCCACTACATAGTTAAAGATCTCAGATTTGTCGAATGCATCAAGTATAAACCACAAGTTGGTGGAAACACAGAGGTTCGTATAGGAAACCTTTTGAATCATATAACTTTTTTAATTGAACTCTTGTTTAGTAATTTATGTATCAGCACATCACTTGCTTTTATTAGCCAGCCTGAGGTCAGCTTAAATTTTGTCTACTGGTAACTATTATTCTTTCCAAGAAAAACTATCATTCTTGCATGTGTGGAATATTTGTCCTTCATAAGTTGTATTTCACTGTGATGATCATACCGAACATTAAAAATATGCTTGATCTGATCATATGGATCAGCTCCACAAGGCAATCAAGACATTGACAACCGTAAATCCTCATTTCCCTTGATAATTTTTACTAGGTTATGCTTCATATTTGTACTCTATTCTTTTCTTTGTAATTTTTCGTTTGATCTTTTCAGCGGATGACTTCAACGCTAGAAAGCGGAACATAGCTTATGTATCTGTTTTCTTTCTTTCTTCTGAAGAGAAATATTTTATCCTTCTTTTCTCTTTATATATATATAAAATTCTTTCATTTTTTAGTAGTTTACATGTGAGACTGTTTCTATTTCTGCATATCATAGCTTCGCAGTAAGTGGGTAGTGGCTAGTTCAATCTCTTCTCAAGCTTGTATGTCTTCATGGGATCCGATTTTTTTGTTCCTTTTGTTCTTTTTATTTAGTTTTAAATTAGCTTTATCTCTATTTCTAAAGCTAAGGTCTCAAAAATCTTCTGTGTTAACAGAATATGTGGTCTGTAAGCATCATGTAACCATTATGTTTCTACAAATTATGAACTAATAGTGAAGACAAAATTTTGTCCTACTTACGAAATGCTTACTGGTTCTGAGCCATTTTCTTCACATCATGTCATCATTTGTTAGTTTAGATCAAGGTTCTAAATATCGGATATCGGGATCGTATCGGATGGGGGTTTTTCATATCGGGTATCGGATATCGGGGGAGATATCGGGGATACACGCGCATATCGGAAGTTTATATTGGACATTATATATGATGAAATATTGATAACTAAAAGTTAGTTTAGTGTCATAAATATCATCTATTTAATAAAAATGATGTAATATGCACGCAAAGACCGCAAAAATAATGTACATTTGCATGCATTTGTGCAATAAATAAGTTATTTCATATCGGGCGATATTTCGGGCAATTTATCGGCCGATATCGGGCGATTTATCGGCCGATATTTCAAATATCGGCCATTTTTTGCTGGAAATGATATGGCAAACGATTTTCTTATATCGTATCGGCAGTAGGAAAAAAAGGAGATATCGACCGATATCTCGGCCGACTCGGACGATATTTAAAACAGGGGTTTAGATAAATAAGTTAATTGGTTATTGGGTTTGTTAAGATTAGTTATGAGTATTGAGTTATTGTATTGTTACTCATATACCCACTTGTCTTCTATATATACCTTGTATTTTTTTTATGTTAATTAATCAATTCCTTTCTAAGGTTTATATTTCTCTACATGGTATCAGAGCAAGGTAAACTCTAACTTTAAAATTCACCACCTTCTTCTCAAAATTCTTCTTCTCCAAACGTCACCCTAACACCTCTATCATCTCCTATTAGTGCCGCCCCCTCCAAACCCTAATGTATTGCCGCCGCCACCTCTAAGCCCTAAAACCATTGCCTTCCAAACCCTAAAACCATTGCCGCCCCCTCCAAACCCTAAAATTATTGTTGCCACCTCCTCCAACCCTAATATCATTGCCGCCCCCTCTAAACCCTAATATCATTGCCGCCCCCTTTAAACCCTAATATCTTTGCGGCCACCTCCTCAAAACACCAAGCAGTGTCGCCCCCCCAAATCTTCCCTAAACAGTTGCCGCCCCTCTTGCCTTCTCCAGAGGTCTCAAACTAGGTCATGACTACTCAAAAATTAGATTTTTACATCTGATCTGGTTATATGGATGCTCCACAAGATTCTCTGTTGAGATTTGATCTGTTTATTGCTTAATAAATCAGATTTTTACATCTGATATGGCTATTCAGGCTAAGAAATTGTTTCCGTAATGCAATTCTGTCTGTCTATGCCTCTATCTGGTAACTAAGTTATTTGTTTTCTTACTTATTGGCTATTTTCTGCTACTACTGTCTGATTTCTAGTGACTGGCTACTATGTCTGAGGCTACACGTTTCTTCTCTATTATGATCTCCTCTCTGATGTTGAGACTTCTATTCTCAAGATAATGTTTGGGACTGTGGTAAAGTTGAGTGGATCCAACTACTTGTTATGAGCGTAGGCATTCTGTATATTTATTGGCACTCAAAATAAATTTGCTCACCTCTTTCAAGATCCACCTGCTACTTCAAATCCTACTTATGTGACCTGTCTTATTGGAGATTATTTTGTGATGATATAGCTTCTCAAAAGTCTAGAGAAGAAGATTAGTGGTAGTGTTTGTTGACACTTAAAAAAGACAAGATTCCTATTGGTCTGAACAAATGTCTAACTTGTTGACATTTACAAAAGACAAGTGGCAGACGAGCTGAAGACCAGTTTTCATCCACCTCCAAGGGACAAGGAAGCAGCTTGGACTCCACTGATCCAGCAAGCAGAACAGTGAGCCCGAGACGTTTCTAAACAGACCTCAGCAGGTCTAAGATGCTAGCATTTAGCATTACATTAGCCCAAGGAGATAGCCTCGATTGAGAGGCTAGCATCATCCAATTTCGCCAGGAAGCTAATTGACAGCTTCGCCGAAAAGCCTCTTTTCGGATTTCGCCAAGGATTGCCTTTAGCTCCGCTATGAGCTTCAAAGCGGGCAACTCCGCTATTGATCTACTACGGTCAACCTTTGACCAATCAAATCTCCTGATGAGATTGGATTCAAACAAATCAAATCCAATCAGTTTTCAAATATGGCAGGTGATTGCCGCTATCTCTTGACTCTCTTGAAACGAGTAAGAGGATCAAGGAGAATCTCCCAACAATATGGAAAGGATCAAAACAGATCAACCGACCTGCCAAATCTAGCTCCGCAGAAGTTATCTTAGCCTCGCAGCAAGGCTACTTTCTAAATTCAAACAGATTCGGTTCAATCTGTTTCCATATCTTCAAAGGGGACGATTATACCCTTGCTTTCCCTATAAATAGCCCGCCAGGGGCACAAGGAAAGAGAGATCGATCGGATCGGGAGAGACTTCCAGAAAAAAAAAAGAGAGAGGACTCCACAAGCAGAGGCTTCTTTACAACGCACCGTGCGTTCTCGAATTCAGAGACTCTTTAGAGAAATACTTCTCTCTTCAGGGTGGCGATACCCTAATCACCTCTTTTCCTCAAGGAATCTCCGGAACCAGGCGAGAAGGAATTCCTTACAGAAGGCGGTCTTGAGAAGTAGCAAGAGGGTCCTACCAACCCTCTATTCTCTGATTCCCGGAACCAGGCGAGAAGGGAATCTCATCGCTCGCATCGTCAAAGGGACAAAGTGGTCGCGCGCTGACCAGACTCCTATCGGCACACTTCTCCAGAATCTCTGAGGAGATCTACTTGTAATCTTTTTGAAGAATACTTGTAATTTAGCTCCTCAAACTCTTTTATTTGTAAGTTTTCCCATTTGCAAATATGATGGAAAACAAGATGGCGACTCCGCTGGGGAAATATTCTCCTCTGCTGAGAATCAAGTGTCGTAATGCGACGATCAGACCTTCGGGTCTATCTCTGAATTCAACAAAGTCGGTGCAGCCAGAGCTTCTCTGGCTAAATCTTCAAGGAAAGTCTCTGCGGAGACTGAAAAGGTTCCCTGCAAACCTGCTGCGGTGCTCTGGCGCAACAAGGAAGCATGCCCGCAGACCGAGCCCTGCACTCTTGAGAACTTGGTCATCCAGATCGACCAAGGAAGATTTGAAGAAGTCCTCTCTGGGGGTGACCTGACGCTTCGAGCACGGAAGCACAGGAAGGTCTTCACGACCAAGGTTTCAAATCAGAAACCAGAGGCAGAATTCTGCCAACACCCCACAGCCCCGCGTGTGGCTATTCAGGTTCCTCGTGAACCTAAGCATCTTCCGTCAAGGCGGATATGGAAGCCCAAGCAGAAGTCTCCAACCGAGGTTTCCGGTGTAGTCACGCCGAAACTGCGCCTCTCCCGCGAAGAAAAGGGTAAGATGCCTATCTACCTTAACGATGCTGCCAATCATGAAGTCCCGACGGCGATCATACCGTCGCTCAAATCAAAGGCAGCAAAGCCTTCTGACAGCCTCGCTTTCACAAGCGAAGCCACCATACCAAAGCATACTCATTGGATCCATGGCCGCGAGGCTAAGGCCAAAGAGTCATCTAAGGCTAATCCCCTTCGCGGCGGAATAGCGGATAAAGCACCTCGGCGTGCTCCGCTCTCTAGTTCATCAAGCACTAAGTTCGCACCTGCTGGCGAATCTAGATCTGAAGCACTATTCAGTGCTAATCCCTTTTGCAGGGATAAGAAGAATGGAGTATCGTCCCATGTACACTCCGAAAAAGCTTCTCTGCGAAGTTATCCAGGCTCTGTTGGGCCTGACCTACGAGAATTCCTGGTAAGCAAGCGGAAGCCGGAGCCCCTCCGAACTACTTTCCCCTGTTGTCAAAGAGGATGCCGACTTGTGACAATCCATTCAACCCGCTGCCGGCTACATCCAACCATGGCTGTATCTCCGCGCCGGCAATCGGTGTTTGATCGGTTGTCCGCACATGTTCCTACGAGGCATCGCGGAAGGGGCGCCTCACCAGATCCAATCTCCGCCTCCGTCAATATGACCGGAAGAGGCCGAGAGCGACGCAAGGGGAGTCAGACATCTGATGGTCCCCCTTTCAGTTCTCCAGATCCAGATTATAATCCAGGCCTAGGCGAGGTCTCCGTACAAGAAGAAGGTGTTTTCCGAAACACCAGATCCAGGGTGGCAATACCCTACAATTACGAGCAACCTTCTTCCTCGACGGCCCTGATCCCGCCATCACCCGGGCAGTCACCTCAATCTTCAGACGAAGAAAAGGAAGACAGCGGGTATGCCTCGTCAGCGACGGTCAGTTCAGTGCGAACCGACAAAGCATCGGTCAACATGGCCGATAACGCTAACGATGACCTTCGTCGGCGTTTGGAAGCTCAAGAGCAAACCTCCAGGACCCAGCAGGAAGCCCTGGACAATATTCAACAGATGCTTGCCCAACTCCTCAGCAATCGGGGCGGCAATGATACCGGAAGCCACCACGATGAGGAGGAACACTTTAGCAATGATCCGAAATCCAAGGGAGGTTTTTCCCTAGATGCTGAAGTCCTTAAGGGCCTCCAGGCTCAGATTGCATCCCTAACTCAGAGGGATGAATTAAAGAAGGTGGGGACAGTCCGTCCTTATCCACTAGAGTGGGATTCGGTGCCATACCCACCAAAGTTCAAACCACCAACGTTGCATACGTATGATGGTAAGAGCTCGCCCAATCAGCACATCTACTATTTCCGGTCTCAGACTGGTAATGTCATAAGCAACGACGCCATCATGGCTAGGCTGTTTATTGGCACTCTAAAGGGCGTGGCATTCGACTGGTTCCGAAGCCTCCCTCCAGGCTCTATCAATTCCTGGCTCGACCTGGAAACTCGGTTCCTCTCTCGCTTCTATGAGGACGACACTGAAGTGACCATGGACAAGCTCCTCTCTACCGTACAGAAGAAGGGCGAACCCGTCCGCGACTACATTGAGCGGTTCAGAAACTTATCCTTGATGTGTCCAGCAGGGATGCCGTTACCCATGCTCTTACAGACATGCAGGCACAACTTCTTGGATCAAGTAGAAGTTCGCATGGGGGCTGTCAAAGCCCACACTTGGAAGGAATTAGTCGAACAAGCTGAGATAGCTGAGAAGTCGGCTAAAAAGTTCGAGCCATCCGCCCCCAGAGGCAAATGGGGTACGAACAGCAAAGGACGCGGCGACCCGCCTCAGTCTTCCCAAGCTAAGGGGAAAGAGATTATGTCCGTAGAGTTATCCGGAGACGTGCAGTCGAAGGCTAAGAAGAGCGGCTTCAACAATCAGGAGCCCAAGTTCCCTCCAAAACAGTACTCCTTCAAAGATGATCAAGTGGTTACAATATTCCATCTGCTCCACAAAGGGAACAAGCTGAAGCTGCCGGATGCTCGACGTCCTGATGAGATAGGGCGCACAAACGACCCCAAATACTGCCTCTATCATAGGATGATTCACCATCCTACTGACAAGTGTTATGTCCTCAAGGACAGGATACAAGCCCTGATTGACGCCGGCGTCCTCACACTGAAGACGGAGCAGAAGAAAGTCACTGCCAATATGGTGACTCTCGAGTTCGGCAGCACCCAAAAGGTCACGGTGCCTGATGGGACTTATCCAGCCCCCACGCCGCGATTGGAAGTAAGGCATCCTTCGCCCATGACTAGAGACGACAAAGGTCTCGTCCCCTTAACATTGGAGACAGGGGAAGTCATGTGGATACACCCAGATCTCGTCCAAGACATTCAACGGTGTTCAAAGCGGCCCAACTCAAAAGGCAAATCTTGCAATGTCATCTCTGTCCTACCAGATGACGGTGATGTTACCTCGGCTTCCCTCAGCGATTCGGAAGGAGAAAAGCATGCTTGTACAGCGCAAGCAGACGCACCTCAACAGACGGGCACCCGGTCTGGGAAGTCGTACCTGAGACAGTATGAGAAGCTTGCTGACGAGACACAACAGCAAACGACGTCAGCACCAACGCCTGCATCCACTCCAGTCCCGACCAAAGGGAGAGAAAAGCCTAAAGAGGTACGGTTCGACCATGTGTTGAAGAAACCGTCAGGCCAAGGGCTTGATACGCCCTTTCGCTTCGATATACTGGCCCACTTGGCCAATATCCTAGCTCGTATCACAATACACGAGCTCCTGCGTCTCTCCAAAGAGACACGAGAAGCGCTCAGAGATGCTTTGGCCAACTCAGAGACTCTTCTGACATGCATACCAGAGGTCTCTAATCATGACGCCCAGTCTTCTTGCCCAGAATGCCATCATGTACAATCGAAAGTGCCTGCTATTACCTTCACGGCGGAAGATATGCTTCTCAAAGATAACAAGCATGATCGACCTCTGTACTACACCGGATATATCGGTTCAACATGCATTGAAAGGGTACAAGTCGATCTGGGGTCGGCACTCAGCATCATCCCCAAACGGCTTCTCTATTTCCTCGGCATACCACTGTACAGGTTGTCCGCAACCACTACTACAATATATGGTTTTAACGCCGGGAGCAGCCATCCACTTGGGAAGATTCGGCTCCGTTGCAGAATCGGAAGCCTCAAGTCAGAGGTGACGTGTTATGTCATTGACGCTGACACGTCATATAACCTGCTGCTAGGACGGCCATGGATCCATGCCAACTGGATCGTCCCTTCTACCCTCCACCAGTGCTTCAAATATGTGGAGGATGATACGACAGTACGAACTGTCTTTGCCGAAAGGCAACCCTTTAAAGGCGTGGAAAATTATTTCACCGACGCTCTCCTGTATCAAGAGGCCGGTGGAACGCATGAGGAGCCATTGCCAGATGACAGTGAAAGTGGCAATGAAGCGGATTCAGAGTCCGAGGCGGGCATGCCGGCCATTCTGACTGGCGAACCAATTACAGCATGTCTCATTGACCCCAAATGTAATACTCCTTCTGAGGAAGAAGGTGAATGGGTAATTAATGACAATATTTCTTTTGATTATCCTGTGAGTATGCGGTCGATCAAATCCATTATGGATGGCTCTCTGCACATGCCCGTACATAAGCCAAGTGCGGCCAATACATCTATGGAGGTCATAGAAGGGGCTACGCTGGTGATCCCTCCTTCCAAACAAGGTCAGTCGCCGATAATCTTCGGTAGAGCTCAGCCACGGAAACCTACAACTGCAGAGTCAGATGCTCCACAGTTCTTCCATTATGCGCGGCCAGCCCGCCACATTATGAAGAAGATGGGATATAACTTGAAGCAGGGAGGCGGCCTAAACTTTGGAAAAGTGAGGCGCAGTCTAATGCGTAATTTTGTCCCGAAAGGGAAGCCTGCAAATTACTATGATAGTACACGCAGGGGGTTGGGTTACGTCACGCCCACATCATCAGTAACAGTTCAGGTCAAAGACGACGGACCAATTCCATCACAGTCGGCTTCATCCTCCGAGTGGGACTCCGATATCAGCATAGGAGAAATGTTCAAAGGCCTCGCCGCGAATATGACTTCAAGCAGTCAATTGGAACCTGCGGAAGCTGCCAATGGTGAACCATGGGCCCAGCAGTTAAGCCTCCAATGGGAAAAACGGTTCGAACTGCGTGAGCCGCCTACTGAAGACAAGGTGATGCAGGTCAATCTGGGAAGTCAAGATCATCCCAAACCCATCTTTATAAGTGAAAGCCTATCACTTATAGAAAAGGAGGAATTGATAATGCTCGTAAAAGAGTATATAGACGTCTTCGCGTGGAGCTATGAAGACATGCCCAGACTCGATCCACAGGTCGCTATGCACCGGCTGAATATCAAGCCCGACGTCAAGCCAGTCAAGCAGCAACAACGTCGGTTTCGCCCGAACATTATGGAAGCTATTGAAGCCGAAGTTCACAAACTCATTGCAAGTGGCTTCATTCGGGAGGAGCAACATCCAGATTGGGTGGCTAATATAGTCCCCGTCCTCAAGAAGAATGGCAAAATACGGATCTGCATCGACTACCGTGATCTCAATGCGGCCTGTCCCAAAGATGAATTTCCACTGCCCATCACTGATGTCATGATTGACAACACATGCGGGTTCGAAAGGATGTCTTTCATGGACGGCTTTTCAGGGTACAACCAGATTAAGATGTATCCCGACGATGAGAAGCATACTTCGTTCCGAACACCATTGGGGGTATACTGCTACACTGTAATGCCCTTCGGACTGAAGAATGCCGGAGCAACCTACCAGCGGGCAATGAGTACGATCTTTCGCGATCATCTCCGAAAGACAGTGGAATGTTATGTTGACGACATTGCTGTCAAAAGCCGCAACAAGGATGAGCATCTCCGCGATCTCAGAAAGATGTTCGACATAATGCGGGCTCATCAACTGAAAATGAACCCGACAAAATCCTTCTTGGGAGTGTCAAGTGGCAAGTTCCTTGGGTTTATCGTCACATCAAAAGGGATTCACCTTGACCCAGACAAAGTCAGAGCTATCCAGAGCATGCATCCGCCAAGGAACCTCAAAGAGCTGAGAGGCTTGCAAGGCAGGTTGGCCTACATCAGAAGATTCATTGCAAATCTCTCAGGCCGCTGTCAGCCGTTCACCCGGCTCATGAAAAAGGGTGCTTCCTTCGTATGGGATCAAGCTTGTCAGGAAGCTTATGAAGACATCAAGAGGTACCTCACAAAGCCTCCAGTCTTAGTGGCCCCTACATCAGGGAAGCCATTCTTGCTTTATGTAAAAGCTCTGGACTACTCCCTCGGCGCCCTCCTCGCTCAAAAAGACGGCAATGGCCACGAGCAGGCCATTTATTATCTGAGCAGGACTCTCATAGGAGCGGAATCTCGCTACAATCCTGTTGAGAAAGAGTGTTTAGCTCTCGTCTTTGCCGTTCAGAAGACACGGCATTATTTGGTTGGCCAGACCATACATGTCATCTCCAGGGTGAATCCTTTACGTCTTCTTATGACGAAGCCAGGGTCACTAAATTCAAGATTGGCTAAATGGGCACTTCTGCTGTCTCAATACGACATGACCTTTATTCCTCAGAAGGCGGTCAAAGGCCAAGCCCTTGCAGAATTCTTGGCTGCTCATCCAGTTCCGGAGCATTCAAAACTCCACGAAGACATCCCTGATGAAGTCTTCGAGTCCAACGCAACTTCAGTAGAGGAAGTATGGCAGATGTTCTTTGATGGAGCATCGCGAATGGGTCCTAAAGGCAAGATTATTGCCGGAGTGGGGGTCGTGTTTATCTCCCCACAGGATCATATCCTTCCCAGAGCATTCTCCTTGACAGAATCATGCTCCAATAATGTAGCAGAATACAATGCTCTGCTCATTGGTCTCCAGCTCGCCCATGGAATGGGGGTACGCTACCTTGAAGCTTATGGCGATTCAAAACTGATCATCAATCAGGTTAAAGGCGAATATGAAGTCCGCCATGAGGACTTGGTGCCTTATTACCATACGGCCATTGAGTTGGCTAACCTATTTGAAGGTTTCTACATCGGGCATGTGTCTCGATCTCAAAATACCAAGGCGGACGCTCTCGCTGCATTAGCGACGACGCTAGCCTTGCCAGCCGACACCGAGTACTATCTCACAGTCGCGACCCGACACCTCGTATGCTCTAAGCATATGCTGAAAATCCAAGAGGTCCATAATGTCTCTGCAGACCTCGAGCCGAGGGATTGGCGCTTCCCTCTCATTGACTATGCTCTGCACGGATTGCTCCCTGACGATCCTAAAGAAGCGGCGTCCATCAGACGAAGGTCCCCCCGTTTCTATTACGATCCTACTCTGAAGACGCTCTACCGTCGTTCATATGACGGTGTCCTCCTTCGGTGCCTTTCTCAGTCTGAGGCACAGCAAGTACTCAAAGAAGCACATGACGGCATTTGTGGAGCCCACCAGCCGGGTCCGAAGCTCAAAGACAGGCTACATCGGCTTGGGTACTATTGGCCAACTATGATAACCGACGCCATCCAATATGCGCGAAGGTGCAAGGCATGTCAGATTCACGCTGACTTTATACACCAGCCTTCGGAGTTGCTCCACCCTACTGCTGCTTCATGGCCATTTGAAGCATGGGGAATAGATGTCGTAGGGCCAATCAGCCCCTCTTCGGCAAGAGGCCACCGGTTTATCCTAGCAATAACCGACTACTTTTCAAAATGGGCGGAAGCCATACCGTTGGCCGAAGTCAAAACCTCTAATGTGGTTAACTTCTCAAACACCATGTCATCCATCGATTTGGTGTCCCCAGGCGGATCATCCATGACAATGGTCCCCAATTCATAAGCCAAGTGTTCTATCGGTTCTGCGATAAATACCGAATCCAGAATGTGGCTTCAACCGCCTACAATCCTGCTGCCAATGGCTTAGCGGAGGCGTTCAACAAGACGATCATCAAACTGCTCAAGAAGTTCGTCTCCTCGAACAAGCGAGATTGGGACGAAAAGCTCGGTGAATGTCTCTGGGCCTACCGAACCACGGTTCGGACACCGACAGGCAATACGCCTTTTCCCCTGGTATACGGATGCGAAGCAGTCATCCCATTGGAAATTCAGATGCCATCATTGCGGATAGCTCTAATTACCAAGATCACCTCAGAGGACAACGATCGCCTACGTCTCCAAGAGCTCGAAGCCCTAGACGAGAAGCGGCTCCAAGCGCAGCAACACATCGAGCTATATCAGGCTCGGATGTCAAAAGCCTTCAATAAGAGGGTCAAACAGAGGGTCTTCCAAAAAGGAGACCTGGTCCTAGCCGTCAGACGACCGATGATTATGGCGCACAAGACCAGAGGCAAATTTCAGCCTAAATGGGAAGGACCGTTTGTGATAGAAACAGTCTATTCAAACGGAGCATACCGCCTTATGACTGCAGATGGCGACCTACTCATGATGCCGATCAATGGCAAGTTCTTAAAGAAGTATTATCCTTAATCAAGGATCCCTCTCTTGATCGAGTTAACATTACACCTCTGATCAAGATCTTCGTGTCAAAATACACACAAAGAGAGCCCTTCTCTTCCTCCAAGCAGATCATACAGCCATAAATCAACAGGAACCTGGCCGCGCACCAGTCATCCTAAAGCAAAAGCAGGGTTATGCAGACACTAACCCTATAAGCCAAACATCCTTAACGATTAAGGATAGAGGAAATTGTTGGCCTGTAAGCCCAACATAAATCCTCGACAACTCATCATGCTGAGGGGAATAGCATGGCTAGCCCAACTCAAACGGTAGTTGGTAAAGGCATATCAAACCCGTCGACAGCTGAGGGTTTGCTAAAAATCCTAAGGGACCTGTTCCCATTTGATCCCCTCTCCAAAGTCACCTACCAATTCTCATCCATAGAATGGTAGGTCCACATATACCTTTCGCTGTTATGTTAACATTAAACCTATGACAGCAATTTCCTCGTCTCTCTCCGAGAATACGAGATCTTTTCCGAATCCAAATTTTGAGCTTAATAGCGTCTCAATTGGTTATGTCATTGCGACCTCTGAACCAGCAGACAGCTAAGTCTCAATCTCGAGCCCTGTTGACATTTACAAAAGACAGGTCTCAATACTCGTCGACATTTACAAAAGACGAGTATCACCACCTTTGAGCTTGATGGCTTCTCAACCAGTTATGTCATTGCGACCTCTGAACTGGCAGATAGCCAAGTCTCATCTACTATTGAGCTTAATAGCGTCTCAATTGGTTATGTCATTGCGACCTCTGAACCAGCAGACAGCTAAGTCTCAATCTCGAGCCCTGTTGACATTTACAAAAGACAGGTCTCAATACTCGTCGACATTTACAAAAGACGAGTATCACCACCTTTGAGCTTGATGGCTTCTCAACCAGTTATGTCATTGCGACCTCTGAACTGGCAGATAGCCAAGTCTCATCTACCATGAAGCTTAGTGACGTCTCAATTGGTTATGTCATTGCGACCTCTGAACCAGCGGACTGTTAAGCCTCAATTTTGAGTCCTGTTGACATTTACAAAAGACAGGACTCACCAATGTTTGCCGACATTTACAAAAGGCAAGCATTTCCACTCCGGCCCCGCAAAGGGCTAACCTCGAGACTGGCAACGTCTCAATCGGTTATTGCGACTTCTGAACCAACAGACAGTCATGTCTCATTATCCAAGCAAATGAAGATGACATTCTCAAGCAAGATCAAGATCGGAGACTCGGCAAAAGAAAAGAAAAAAAGAAAAAGAAGGGATGTCCATTAATGTCAAAAAGATGGGTACATGGAGGAACATATACAATGGCCTACAGGCGTACATGATAGGATCGAATTCGATCTCCGAGTGAAGCCAACCTCGCCCTCCTGTCATCAGCAGCTTGAGCCAGCGCCTGTGACCTCAGCTCAGCCTCATTGAGCTCCGCCGTCTGAGCCAAACGAACCTCGACCTCCGCCAGAGCTGCCCTCTGTGATGATTCTTGCCGCGCCAGTTCTTCATTCTGAGCTCTGAGCCGTTCAAGCCGCGCAGTTTCTTCGAGACGCACCGGTACTGCCTTGGATAGGAGGAGATTTGCTCTCCTAATCATCTCCTCGGCCCTCCCAATCTTGTCTTCAGCGTCAAGAAGAGCACTAGAGGAAGCGTCAATCGCACTTCCAACCTCTGCCTGCCTTGCTCCCAAGGATTCCAAGTCAGAGGAAATAGCCTTAGCGGCCTCTTGAGCAGCAAGCCGGGCCTCGTGCCTCTGGGCAACAAGATGTGCGAGCCGCTCATCAGCTAAAGACCCCGGGTCCGAAAGATGCAGACGGCGCCACTCTCCTACATCCTTCTCAAGGTCGTCCACCAAGAGTTCCAAAGCAGTGGCTTGGTGATACCCCTCAAAGTCCCGAATGCATTCAATGCCACGGGAGAGGACCACCTTCAACTTCGAGAATGGCACAGGCGAGCCCTTCAAGACTAGACCGATAGTATGCTCCAAACTATTATAGAAGCTATCGACTAGATTACCTATGAAGTCATTCTCAGCTTCATCAATCTTTGGTGGAGAGGCAACCTCAGAGTAGCCTACCAGCCCGGTCGATACTGCCGCAGAAAAAGCGGCGGAAGCACTCACAGCAGCAGGGCAAGCCGGGGGCGATTTCGGCGAAGCCCTCATCGAGACCAGAACGCCAGCCACCGCGGAAGAAGGACTAGCAACCACCTCCTGAGCAGCAGGCTCAATCACCAGGGTTGGAGAAGAAGGGCTTGTGATCACCCTCAGCTCCGCACTTGGCAAAGTTGCCGATACCTCACTCGGAAGTAAGGACGCCCCAGGGACGGCCGCCTCCGCAACCTCCGGTCTGTCAGCCTCCTTAGGCTGATAAAGAGGCAAATCGCCATACAGGGCGTCCAACACGGCAGCATCCGCCGCGGTCGAAGCGCCTAACTCACCCTCGGACCTCTCAGGGGAATTCTCCGGCTCCTTCAAAGCTGATGGATCTTGAGGCTGAGCATCTGCAACAAGGCCATGGTCAGGAAGAAGATACAGTAAACAGAAGAGGAGACCAAGAGGTCGTCATCATACCTAAGGCTGAGGTTGCCTCAAACATGTCATCACCCGTATCAGCCTCCAGGCGCTCCATCGGGAAGTTCTTGCCAGAGTCAGCACGAATAGCCGGCCCGCTTCCGCTTGCCGAATATCCGCTGGACCACCCGATAGAGCTCGATACCACTGGGCTTCCTTTCGAAGTCCCAGCACCCGAGGGACCAATGCCAGCCGCATCACCTCCGGACTCTTCCGAGTGGGCGAAAGAACCAGTGGCAGTCCCATAAGCAAATAGGGGATCATAGTGTTCCCCTTGCTCTCCAATCACCCCGGCTCCTGCAACATGAAGCAAATAATGAATTATTTGAGAATACACCAAAGGCACAGGTAGAGCCAATCTTACCAGTAGTCGGTTCGGCAACCGACAGCTCAGCGCCTAATGTAGCAGCAGGAGAGAATGCCGTAGAGGGACGATCCTCTACCACAATTGTAGGAGCCAGGCGACGAGGCTTTTTCGCCAGCGACTTCCTACGGGACCCACTCCCCCGCTTCCTCTTGAAGTGGACCTCAGAGTCCCCTTCTTCCATTTCTTCTACACGATGTGGGGAGGATGTCCCCACCACGCCAGAGCCAGCCGCATGGGCATCAGCTTCCATCCCCGCTTCGAAGCAAGGACTGCCTGCATCAGAGGCCTCGCTGTCCTCCACAGCAATGAACTCCTCTAAGCCAGGGACGCGGACCCGCTTTCCTTCTTCTCTCAGAGGCCTTCCGCCTCATCCGATGAGAAATCAACCTCACACCCGAACGATTAACATTGAACCCAGGAGGTGTGGAGTTCGAAGCCGCATACCATCGGCAGAAGCATAAGGTTGTCCGAAGGCCGGGTTCCCTCAACGGCGTGCGTAGCCACGCCCCAGTGCCATCCGCGGTAAAGAACCGCCAAGCACGAGCCCCATCAATGAGGCTCCCCATGAAGGCCAGATCCGAGTTGGGATTGCCCACGTACAGTTGGTCGTACCCAAATTGGCGGGCAAACCGGCTCGGGATGTAGGGTTCCAGGTAGCAGGTATCCCCGCTCCTGTACAGCAAGTGCGAGGGCCAGATGTTGATCAGCCACTCGAAAACACCCCGACTCATGGGAGGGCGCCCCAACTCATCTCGAAATTCCTCATTGTATCCGGTATCCCGAATACGAGGAAAGCAGCGGAACAAATTATAGGCGTCATAACGACGCACCAACTTACGGGCCTCGGCCACGTAGGTCTTCAACCACGAACGACCTTCGAAGCGGCGGAGGAGCGCCGTTCGAACACCTTGTGGAGGGTCCGCTCCAGCTCCAATCAAAGAGGGGCAGTGTAAGGCGAACCACGCCATCAAGTAGGTATATGGTAAACCTATCCGAGGATTAGGTCCATCACAGGGCAGAACGGCACCCTTCCCTCTCCTTGACGCTGGTGGTCTGCAGAAAGCCTCCGTTAGTGCACGAAGGCCCCTCTGAATACAACACACCATGGCCGGGAGAAGACCCAGACGGTGACCATGGACCAAGCGGACAGCAGGCAGCAGGACACTCGGGTGGACAATGTCACTCGAGGAAGAAGGCACGACGCATTTCTTCAACCAGATGGTTAAGAAACCAGCTAACAGCGCCTGCCGAGACATAGGCTGACGAGCCTGGTGGTGAAAGCTCCGAAGGACATCACCTTCCTCATAAGGACCATCGTCTTCTGTCACAACGATGTCCCTTTGAGCATGCATTTCCATCCGTTTCAAGATGTCCCCCTCAGCAACTCCGCGATGAGCTGCTTCAGGAGCATTCCTCAGATCTGGGAACAGATAGCTCCCCCAGCTCTTCAAACTCTTCGAGCTACCCTTGCCACCAGTGTGGATGCTGGAACAAATGTGCAAGTGGCACATCAATTCCCGATAAGTCTCGAGCAAAGCAGGCTCCCGCTTCTCCAACAGAGCCAACTCCGCCTCACAGGGAAAGTACTCTTCGTACGGAAGAGATCCGAAAGGCAAAGCAGAGATTTCCCACATCTCGTGCAAAGCCATGCCCAACTCGCCAACCGGGGTGAAGAAGGTCCCCGAAGCCGGGCAATACAACTCGAGGATGGCGTAGAAGCACGCCACCTTTATCTCAATGCCATAGCAGGTCGCCCTGACGGCCTCATGGAGGTTTAACCTCACCAAGTCCTCCTCGAAATGAGCGAGGATATAGTTGGTCAACTCAGCCCACCATCCCTTGCGAGGATGAACCCAACCGGGAGCCCGGAAGTCAGTAGCAGGGTAGTTCCCGTCAACCGCGCAGAACTGGGTCCTGAAAGTCTGCGCCTCAGCCGGATTCTCTCCCACAGGGAGTTCCCGCGATACCTTCCCAGGGTATAGCCCTATTATGCTGAGGGGAGCGCCCGCCCTTGAATAGCCGTACTGATACGACAACCTCCCAATATGGACGGATTCAGCGCTTTTGCTCACGCCCCAAGCCATCTTCCGAGCCTGAGTCACGGTCTCGAAGGAGGACAAAGGGAAGTGCCGCTTAGTGGACGGAAGATAAAACTTCTCGCCATCCAATTGGAAGATCCACTGTCCTTCGCCTGCTTGCAACTGGCGATCGGGATCAGGTGCAGCATCCCCGAATATGAAGTCAGGCTTTCTGTAAGTCTGACGGTCGACATCCTCAAGCGGAGCAGTGGTTAAGATACTCCGCATGGTCTGCGGATGACCGCCTTGGATGAGCGTATCCCGGACAAGAGAGCTCCGCTCGCTGAATAAAGAAGCCTCTCCATGGAATCGCAAGCTGATGCTACCATCTGCTCTACTGGATAACCCGAATAGACTGTTCGGGAGACCGGAGGTGTAATGCACTGCAAAGACATGAATGAGCTATGATTAGTTCATCAACCAAGTGGATATGAAAACATAAAAATTCACTAAGGCATAGCCTCGCTCAGCGAGCAAGGCCAGCAAGGCAATAGCTTCGATGAAGCTTGATCTCGAGGATGAAACTGCATCTTCGCAGAAAAACATCCAAAGCACCAACTTCGCTTAAGCAGGAAGTGGTATAGCCCTGAGGGCATTATGGTCAAAAGTCATCATGACTGAGAGGACGTATTCAAGTCCTGTTCCTCAACAGGATGGAGACTGCCCGAGTTATGGCTTCGTGCGGAAGCCCAAAGAAGAACTGTTCAGTTCTTAATTCCCTGGTGCAAGCAAAATAGGGAAGTTAAGGGAAACGAGTTCCCTGATGAGGACAGATCATATTCGATCGTCCTAATGGCCAGATACCGACTCCAAAGGAGGAAGACCACCATCTCTAATCTGGGAGAAGAGTCTCTTACCAGTGACAGGTCGCTCAATGACCGGAGGAGGAGGGCCCTCCGCTGCAAAAGTCGCTGCTTCTTTTCCCGCTCGTCTTTTGGGCGCCATCGAAGAAATGCAAGAGTTCTCAAAGTACTCTGAGTAAAGGAGGAAGAAGAAGATGGAAAGACAGAAACTTCTCTGAAAAAAGGAGATCTTTTTCTGTTCAGCCCGATCGAGCTTTTATAGGCCAATCAGCGCCTAAATTGAGGCCTCGAAAAAGGGCACATGCCGCCGTTTCGAATTAATTCGAAACATCGCCCGAAGCGCCCGAGGCGCTTTCCCAAGGGGCGACGGTTCAACCCCACTAAGGGTTAACTTCGCACAGGAGCAAAGTGCGGACTTCGCACAATCCTTCAAGGGCTTAGCCGAGAGGCTTACCTTAGCCCTCCAAAAAGGTGCTGCTCGCGGGACATGCCAGTCTCGCGAAAATCATTCGAAGAAAGGACTATGTCCTTAGCTCCGCACACAGTTTAGCCCAGCTATGGCCAGACTCTCAGTGAAAGCAAGCAAAAAATCAGATGATCGGAAGATGAACATTCATTGATTTAAAAGGAAGGGTACATTGATATTACATCAAAGTTGTGTTTCATACAATACATCCAGTTGCCCAACAGGATCATTTGAGGCATACAAGCGGTTTTATCTGCTTTCAAACCAAATCAACGGGACAGGAAAGGCCTTCCTCCGGCAAAAGGCCGTAACCCTTCGCATATGAACAGATGGTGCCACAGGGACACGGTCATTATTCTCCACAAAAAAAAAAATGACAAACCTTGCCAGGCCATTTTTGTTGAAGCCTGGCAATAAAAACCTATCGCCGCCAACACGATAGATCACGTATAATGGGAATCAGCAGTGATACCAGTGATCTAACGGGCGCGATACCCGCTTTCCCGAAGAGGATCGCCCCCAAAGGCCACCAAAGTTGAAAGTTGGCAATGATGCCAGCGATCCCACAGGCGACGCCCACTATCTTTAAGCGGATCATCTCCGGTAAAAGCGGCAGCCAGCCTCACCTCAGAACGAATCATCACGGATAAGAGGCTGCCAACGGCCTTTGGGCACGCACCCGCTGCCCCGAATTGTTCCTCCTGCTTAAAAGTAAAGCTTCAACCGGGGAAGCATAAGGCAATTTTATGGTTCCTTCCATCAAGTCACAAGATTGGTGAACATAGCCCACTGCAAGGCAAATCAGAACAGATTAGCAACTAAGTACAGGAAGAGCTACAAAAGAGCTAAGTCAGGTTCTTTGGGTCAAAGCAATCCAATTTCAGTCAAAGCAGAGGATAAGCCTCGCCTACACGGCAACCAATGGGCTGGCTCAGCAAACGCCAAGTCCTAGCCTCGCCTATATGGCAAAGTCAGACTGATCTTGTGAGATACAGTCTCAACATTCTCCAATATGGCAAGACCGGCTCAACTCTTGAAGAGACCAAGTCCCAAGTCCTGCCTGCGTAGCGGACTTAACATGTAGTGAACAAATCAAGATGATAGCTTCACAGAAAGCTATGATGAGATCCTTCTCTGCAGCAGCCAATTGCAAGATGGAGAACAAGGGAAGCCAGCCAATCCCTAAAGCAGCAAATCAAGGGAGATGAGTTCCCTAAAAGCGGTGAAGTCTCTGAATGATCAAGACTTACCGGTCCTTGGCCGGATAAGAACCAGAGTGGGCTTTCCCACTAATTCAGAGATCTGAGTATATCTCTCAACCAAGAGAAGAGAAAACAAGCAGGCCATTTCTCTTCAGAGGACCTCAAGTGTCCTATTTATAGGCCCCATGGCCTGAGCACTCTCACCTCAAGCGTGGAAGCTCGAGTGCATTCAAGGCATTTATTGCGCCTTGATGGAAGGGACGGTTTTCCCTTGGAACCGTGCAAAGGGAGAAAACGTCTCCCTCATAAAAGGCACTTATGGCGCCTTGAAAAAGGGAAACATCCTCCTTTGGTAAGGTGCGACCGGAGAATATCTCCCTCGAACGGCGCGAAAGGAGAAATGATCCTCCTCGTAAATCAGCCCATGACAGTTGGCTTTGAAAAGGCAACAGGAGTTCCAAAGCGAACTTATTCCCGGAAGCCCAGATGCGGAGCTACCCGTGCGCGAAGCTACTCAGAGTCACGATCCAGTGCAATTCTTCGGCAGATTTATCCCAAAGCAGGATTGAAGGCGAGGCTGAACTCAACCATCATGGCGACGTTCATATTCCACACACCATCGATCACAGTAGTTCAAAGTGTTTCGAAGTCTGGGCTATTGCAGACTTTCGAAAACTTTGAAGGGGGTCTTGTTGACACTTAAAAAAGACAAGATTCCTATTGGTCTGAACAAATGTCTAACTTGTTGACATTTACAAAAGACAAGTGGCAGATGAGCTGAAGACCAGTTTTCATCCACCTCCAAGGGACAAGGAAGCAGCTTGGACTCCACTGATCCAGCAAGCAGAACAGTGAGCCCGGGACGTTTCTAAACAGACCTCAGCAGGTCTAAGCTGCTAGCATTTAGCATTACATTAGCCTAAGGAGATAGCCTCGATTGAGAGGCTAGCATCATCCAATTTCGCCAGGAAGCTAATTGACAGCTTCGCCGAAAAGCCTCTTTTCGGATTTCGCCAAGGATTGCCTTTAGCTCCGCTATGAGCTTCAAAGCGGGCAGCTCCGCTATTGATATACTACGGTCAACCTTTGACCAATCAAATCTCCTGATGAGATTGGATTCAAACAAATCAAATCCAATCAGGATTCAAATATGGCAGGTGATTGCCGCTATCTCTTGACTCTCTTGAAACGAGTAAGAGGATCAAGGAGAATCTCCCAACAATATGGAAAGGATCAAAACAGATCAACCGACCTGCCAAATCTAGCTCCGCAGAAGTTATCTTAGCCTCGCAGCAAGGCTACTTTCTAAATTCAAACAGATTCGGTTCAATCTGTTTCCATATCTTCAAAGGGGACGATTATACCCTTGCTTTCCCTATAAATAGCCCGCCAGGGGCACAAGGAAAGAGAGATCGATCGGATCGGGAGAGACTTCCAGAAAAAAAAAGAGAGAGAGGACTCCACAAGCAGAGGCTTCTTTACAACGCACCGTGCGTTCTCGAATTCAGAGACTCTTTAGAGAAATACTTCTCTCTTCAGGGTGGCGATACCCTAATCACCTCTTTTCCTCAAGGAATCTCCGGAACCAGGCGAGAAGGAATTCCTTACAGAAGGCGGTCTTGAGAAGTAGCAAGAGGGTCCTACCAACCCTCTATTCTCTGATTCCCGGAACCAGGCGAGAAGGGAATCTCATCGCTCGCATCGTCAAAGGGACAAAGTGGTCGCGCGCTGACCAGACTCCTATCGGCACACTTCTCCAGAATCTCTGAGGAGATCTACTTGTAATCTTTTTGAAGAATACTTGTAATTTAGCTCCTCAAACTCTTTTATTTGTAAGTTTTCCCATTTGCAAATATGATGGAAAACAGTGTTATGTTCTTGACTATCACTAAGGAGATGTGGGATACACTAAAGGTGATGTATAGCAATGAGAAGAACCCCTCAAGGATTTTTGAAATCTATGAGCGCCTGTTTGAGCTCAACTAGGGAGACAGATCTGTACCTGAGTTCTATGGCGAACTCAAAGGTCTTATTGATGTGTTAGAGATGCATCAACATGCTATTACAGATGCGGCGACACTGAGGGATACCGTCAGGATCTTGCGGTATCAAAATTTCTATCTGGCTTGAGTCTTACACTGCGATCTCAGGTGCGGGGTCAGATATTGGGAGGAGATAGTATTCTCACGTTGATTGCCACCTTCTCGAGAATTATGCGGATCTCTACTGGATTCGAGATTTCATCTGCACTATCCATTGAGTAGTCTGCCATGATTTTCGGTCGTGGCAGAAGTCGTGGTCGTGGCCGAGATTTTGGAGGACGAGGACATGGATTTAT
The DNA here is from genome assembly GCA_038442645.1 of Agave tequilana. Taxonomy (NCBI): domain Eukaryota; kingdom Viridiplantae; phylum Streptophyta; class Magnoliopsida; order Asparagales; family Asparagaceae; genus Agave; species Agave tequilana. The sequence goes on from JAVJIF010031684.1 coordinate 49,257, forward strand.
TAGAGGTGGACGTGGATCTTATGGAGGCAGACATAGTGCCTCTGAGAAAGACCCCCATAATATAGGCATTGTGGACGTAGCAATCACATCTCCGAAAAATGCTGGGAGAAATTTGGACGTCCTGAGTGGGCACAGCTATCTGATTGTGGTTCTCCTGCCCCGTGTGGTACTCCTTAGAGTTCTTCATGTGCTATTCCTGACTTTTTCACAGCTATATTGTCACAGGAGGAGTATGATAGACTCTGACATCTAGAGTTCTCTCAGAACGATCTTTCAGTGACTCATGTATCTGCTTCAGGTATGCATGCCTATACTGCCTCTCCTTAAAGGCCCTGAATATTTGACTCAGAAGCCTCATACCATATGACAGGTACTAAACAAGATTTTATTTCATTAAATTTGTCACGTGTCCACCCCTCTGTTAAAATTGCTGATGGTACCCATTCTCCTGTATTAGGGAATAGGGCGGTTCAAGCTACTCCATCCTTGACTCTTACTAATATCCTATATATTCCACGATGTTCTGTTAATCTCTTGCCTATCAGCCAGTTTACTAAACATAATAACTATAAAATAATATTTTTTTTCATTCTCATTGTGTGTTTTAGGACCTGTCGACTGAGAAGAGGATTGGTTCGGGGCATGAGCTAGGAGGCATATACTATTTGAAAGATCGAGTTACCCTACTGGCTTGGTTGCAGGTCAGCCTGATCTAATTTTACTTTGGCAATGACGCTTGGGTCATCTTTCGGTGCAAAAACTTCAGTCTGTTATTCCTGTTGAGTCATCTGTCTTTTTTAGGTTGTGAGTTTTATGAGTTAGGTAAGCATCATCGTGCTATCTTTCAAAGTCGAGTCAATAACTGTAATAGTTTTGCATTTGAGTTGATCTATTTTGATGTCTGGGTCCTAGTCGTGTACCCTTCATTAAGGGTTTAGTAATTTTTTGCTCACTTCTCTCATATGACTTGGTTGTATCTCCTAAAAGAGGTCAGAAGTCTCCAGAATTATTGAATTTTCTTTAATGAAGTAAAAAATCAGTTTTTTACTTCAATTCGTGTGCTTCGTACTGACAATGCCTTGGAGTATGTTAAAAAAGATGTATTATTTTTTGTTTCAAAAATAAGATTATTCATCAGACCTCTTATTCTCATATATCCCCCAAAATGGAGTTGCTGAATGCAAACATAAATACATTCTACATGTTGTTAGAACCATAATGATTCATATGAGTGTCCCAAAATATTTATAGTCTGATGCTGTGTTAAATACTTGTCATCTGATTAATAGAATGCCCTCTTCTGTTCTCGATAAAAAATCTCCTTTTTCTTGTCTATTTCCTAACAAAATACCTTTTTCCATGGCTCACCGTGTTTTCAGCTGCACTTGTTTTGTTCAGGACTTGTCTTCTGGGCTAGACAAGTTATCTCCTAGATGTATAAAATGTGTGTTTGTTGGTATTCTAAAACACAAAAATGATATCGGTGCTATAATCCCTCCACCAGGAAGTATCTGGCGTCTGCTGATGTTACATTTTTGAGTCTTTCATATTTATCTCCACAGGTTCTGATCAGTATATCTGAGACTGATCCCCCGTCGCTGACTGTGTCGTTGCTTGCACCTACTTCTACTGTTTCTTCGCCAGTACCGCCAGTAGAAACTCAAGATTTCCCTGCACCTAAGCCAGTTCGGGATTTCAGATACGTCTACACTCATTGCCCAAAGGTTCCTGCCTCTGAACCAGTTCCAGTTATCTCCTCTCCAGTAGACGATCCACCTCCTCCACCATCAGCATTTCCCTCTGATCTTGATATTCTTATTGCCTTTTGAAAAGATAAACGATCTTGCACTGATCATCCTATTTTTGAATTTTATTTTTTATGATCAACTTAACCCCACTTTTTGTCAGTTTGCCCAATCATTGTCTTCTGAGTCTATACCCAAGTCTTATACAGAGGTTTTATTAATACCTGCCTGGAAGCAATTTATGGATGAGGAGATGGAAGCTCTTGCTCGTAGAGGAACTTGGAAGCTAGTTTCGACACCAACAGATACTGCTGTTGTTGGCTGTCGCTGGGTATTTACTTTAAAGTACCGCCCAGATGGATCTGTGGATGGATATAGGGCCAGGCTCGTGGCTAAAGGTTATACTCAGACATATGACATCGACTATTTTGAGACATTCTCGCCAGTTGACAAGATGAATTCTATCAGGATTCTGTTATCCATTGTTGTTAACCTGTCATGGCTATTGTTCTAACTGGATGTTAAGAACACTTTCTTGTATGAGAAACTTCAGGAGGAAGTTTATATGAAGCAACCTCCTGGCTATGTTGCTCAGGGGGAACAAAAGTCTGTCGTCTCAAGAAGGCCATATATGGACTCAAGCAGAGTCCAAGGGTATAGTTTGAGAAGTTTAGCTTTACTATTTCTGTTATTGGATTTCACCGGTGTCATTCAGATCACTCTATCTTTGTTCGGCGCACAAAGTCTGGCATCATTGTTCTGACTATTTATATTAATGATATTTTGCTGACTAGTAGTGATTCAACTGGGCCATTGGAGACTAAGCAGTATTTTAAGCGTCATTTTGTGACCTAAGACATGACGTCCAAAATACTTTCTGAGAATTGAAGTTGCACATCAAAAACACAATATACTTCTTTTCCAGCGAAAGTATGCTCTGGATCTTCTTGAGGAATCATGTATTTTAGGATGCAAGCCTGCTACCACTCCAATGGAAGCCAATGTGGATTTATGATTTGATGACAGTCATGCACTTGATGATCCAGGAAGATATAGAAGATTGATTGAAAAGTTGATATATCTCACGGTCACTAGGTCAGATATAACGTTTACTGTAGGGGTACTGAGTAGATCATGCATCAACCCAGAGAGACTTATTAGTTAGCTGCGATAAAGGTTCAGGCTTACATCAAGAGTTGTCTAGGAAAATAGTTGGTGTATAGGAAACATGGACATGTACGCATTTCTGGATATTCGGATTCAAGATATGCTGGTGACCGAGGAAACAGAAAGTCTGCTACTGGGTATTGCACTTTTATTGAAGAAAATCTGGTAACTTGGAGGAGCAAAAAATAGGACGTTGTCTCACTCGTGTAGAAGCTGAGTATATAGCTATAGCTCATACAACATGCGAAATAATGTGGTTAAAAAATCTACTGATGGTGCTTGATTTCAGACAGCCTGAGTATGCATTGTGATAATCAGTCTGCTATCTGCATTGTTCATAATCATGTATTCCATGAAAGAACCAAATACATTGAGATTGACTGTTATTTTGTCAGAGATACTTGGACAAATAAGGTGGTTATGTTTCAGTTCACACCGTCTTCAAAGCAGTTGGCTGATCTTCTTACCAAAGCTGCCTCACCTCAGGTGTTTTCTAATCTATGTAACAAGCTGGGCATGTTAGATCTCTATGCTCCAGCTTGAGGGGGAGTGTTTAAGGTTAGTTATTAGTATTGGATTATTGGGTTATTGGTTGTTTTCTATATACCCACCTTGTCTTCTATATATACCTTGTACCTTCTCTTATGTTAATTAATCAATTCCTTTTTAGGGTTTATATTTCTCTACAGGGTTTACATTGCCCATAACCCAATACCCATTTGTATTCTGTATATATTGAGAAGACCTCTCTCTAATAAAGTATCATTTAATACCCGTTTGTATTCTCTATATATTGAGAAGATCTCTTTCTAATAAAGTATCATTTCTACAGTTTTGTTTCTCTACATGGCATCAGATCAAACTTAACCCTAACCTTAAAAGCATTGTCTTCGTATTCTCTTCCTTTCTCCCCCTTCAGTGCCTCCACCTCTTTTCTCTTCTTGACCTGTCGCACATCCTCTCTGATCATCGCAAGGACCCCGCCGAGCTCCAACAATCATCACCGAAGCCCTACGAGGCTTCCCAAAGCCTTACAGAGGCCTGCGCAGATCACTGCAACCTAACAAAGGCATCCCTGAGCCTTGCTGAAGCCCTGCGAGGCTTCGCTGATGCCCTACGAGGCATCCTTTTGCCTTCCTGAGCCTATCTGAAGCCCTGTGAGGCTTCGCTAATGACCTACGAGTCTTCCCTTTTCCTCCTGACTGCTGTTCTGAGGTACCGTTGAGTTTTTTGCTGCCACAGATTTCTATTTTTGCTGTTTTTTTGGTTGTTCTTGCATCTAGTTGTTGCCTAGCCTTTCTAGGCTATTTCTAGTCTTCATAGAATTTGTCTAGCCTTACTAATTGCTGCATTACGAGTTTTTGCATTAAGCTTCCTATAGTCAATGCAAACTCGAATTTTAGTGGGAAGTCGAGTTTAGACCAACTCTTTGTTCTCGTTTTTCACTACGGTGAAACCGGATTTCTTTGAAACCGTGTGGACAGGACTGACCCATTGGCTATCCGAAATGGGATAGATTATCTCATTGTCTAAGAGTTTCACAATTTCATCATGAACATCCTCTTGCATTATAGGGTTTAACCCACGCTGTGGGTCTCTTTTGGTGTTGCGTCTTCATTGAGATGAATGCAATATTGAACTATGGTTGAACTCAATCCCTTTATATCGATCATAGTCCTACCAATGGCTTCCCTATGTTTTCTCAGAATTGCTTTAAGATCTTCTTGCCTGTCATTTAAATGGGAGGTAATAATGACAGGAAAGGTCTCTTGTTTGCCTAGATAGACGTACTTGAGATGCGCAAGAAAGGCTTTCAATTCTAAGGAAGGAGAAAGCTCACTGGAAGGATGAGTCAAATTTGTTGACTCCACATTTGGTGAAATAGGGTTCGTGGCCCAATTCACAGCAGACTCGACAACCTGATAAAGGTTAAAGTCGTCAGACTCTAACTCGAAGTCACAATCAGTTTCTAGTTCCAATTCTTCTCTTGTTCACTTGTCAAGTTCTCAATGAGGTTGACTTCAAATATTTGATCCTCAACATCAGGGGGTTGCTTTCTTAGGTTGAAGATATTGACTTTTCTAGTCATGTCCCCAAAGGTTAACCTTATGGACCCATTCCTACAATTGATAATAGCATTGGCAGTAGTAAAGAATGGTCGCCCTAGGATAATAGGAGTTTGAGCCTTAAGATTGGACACAGGTTGTGCCTCTAGAACTATGAAATCAACGGGGTAGATAAACTCCCCGACCCGGATGAGAACATCATTAATTTCTCCCTTAGAAACTTTTACTGAACGGTCAGCCAGTTGGATAGTGACTCGAGTTGGACTAAGATCGCCCAACCCGAGTTGTTAATAAACTGAGAATGGGAGCAAGTTGATACTTGCTCCCAAGTCAAGAAGTGCACGACTAATCTCGGCTTGTCCTATAGTGCAGTAATGGTAGGACAACCCGGATCCTTGTACTTGACAGGGATCAGACCCAACAGTAGCTCATTAATATTAGTGGCTAAAAAGACTTTCTTGGGTACATTAGTCTTTCTCTTCTTGGTACACATGTCCTTAAGAAATTTTACATAAGATGGGACTTGTTGGATGGTATCAAGAAGTGGCACATTTATATTCACTTGATTGAATATCTCAATTATCTTATCCATGTGTGAATTTTGCTTGTTGTTTTTCAACCTATTAGGAAATGGTACTATAGGCTGGTGCACCTGACTGGTTGACCTATCCATTTCAGATTCGTCAGATTTAGAAGGATTGGGACTAGATGAGGTGGATGCTTGATTGTGGTTGTGCTGAATGGGATTGGATGGTGTTGTCACTTGATTATTAACTTTCTTTCTCGACCTCAATGTATGAACAACATTACATTGATTCAATGACTGATCCTCATCCAAATGAGCTTGTTGAGAATTCCTAGGATTCATTACTGGCTGACTAGGCAAGGTACCCTTTTGCCTCTCATTCTGTGGATTGGCTAATTGGCTCATTTGAACCTCTAACCTTTGTATATTTTGCATGAGGGAATCTTAGTTCTTCATGCACCTTTTCATGTTTCTCTCAAAATCAATCATTCTTCTTTCTAGTTGGGGATTCTGGAAGGAAGATTGTGGAGCTTGGTTGGGAAAGTTTTGTTGATAGTTTGAAAAATTGGGCGGATTGGGAGAATTATGATGGTAATGGTAATTAGAAAAGTTGGGTTGATGATTGAAAGAATTATTGGAATGATGGAAGTGGCTTTACATGGTTTGATCGTGAGTGAACATTATTGTTTTGACTCCATGAGAAATTCGGGTGATTTCTCCAGCCAGGATTGTACGTTGGTGCGTAAGGATTATTGTTCGGCCTTGAAAAGGCCGCATTCATCTGTTCAGGATATTGTTGCTGAGCTTGAAACCCAGGACACTCCTCAAACACATGATTCATGGCTTGACAGTAAGTACAGCTCGGAGTTGGAAATTGGTTTGGGCTGACTTGATTGACTGGACTTAGTTCCTTAGTTTCAAAAGCTTCCAGTTTTCTCGCTAGGTTAGCTATTTTAGCCTCGTAAGCTATGGATGATTCAATTGAATAGAGAGCTCCTTTTGAAGAGATAGAGTTTGAATTTCTAGAGTTTTCACTAGTTGGATCCCATTGGATGGTCTTTTCAGCTAGATCCTCATATAAATCCCATCTTTCATTCTCATCCTTCTTTAAGAATCTCCCTTGGCACATGATTTTTAAGAGGGTCTTGGTAGAGTAGTCTAAACCGTCATAAAGAATTTGGCATTGTCGCCATTTTCCTATTCCATGATGAGGATATTGAACAAGGAGGGCTTTGAAGTGTTCAAAGTACTTCCAAAACGGTTCACTAGGTTCTTACTTGAACTGCATGATGTTTTTCCTAATGAAAGCGGTCTTATGAAAGGATAGAATTTCTTCAAGAAGACCTTGATGAAACCATCTCAGGATGTGATAGAGCCGACCGCTAAGCTGTAAAGCCATTTCTTGGCTAAGTCCTTAAGAGCGAATGAGACAAATCTCAACCTAATAGCATCATCTACAATGTGTGAGATTTTCATCCTTAAGCATACTTCCTCAAATTCTCTTATGAAGAAATAAGCATCTTCGGATTCTAAGCCATAAAACTTGGGGAGTGTATTGATGAACTGAGGCTTGAGCTCAAAATTGTGTTCACCAACCGATGGAAGTTGGATGCAAGATGGAAGTGTAGTTATAATGGGATATAACCTATCCTGCAAAGATGTCGGTTGAGCCATAACCGAATCTGGTCTTGATTCAAACTTGGGAGGTGATGTGTTTCTAGTTAACCTAGATGAATTAGGGTCTCTTGACCACACTTGCATACACAAATACTATCACAAACAAGTTCACCAATAGTCAACAAGAATAAACAACTAAGCCTAGTCTAAGGTAACCTTGACCTAGACAACCCCTAACTGGTTGATTGTCCACAGAAGGTATAATGCAGACTTTGACCACAAGCTAATCAGCCAGGTCAGGGCAAGATTGGTAGGAGGTATCCGCGCAAAAGCGACGGGCCTAATTAAGCCAAACCACCAGCCTTCGGGGTTTCGCCCCTCAATCCCTGTCCTTAGACACTAATTTGGCAGGAGTCAAATTCTAACACCTTCCCCCTTAGGATAATCTCCTAATGAGTTTGAGATGTCCTTAAGGCCAACGTCTATCAGATTTTAAATTAGGCTTAGGCTGTGCGTGCTTGGAGATGATTTGTGGGCTAAGGAAGGGTAATGACTTCCCCACCTTATCTTGATTTGGGTTTTGCCCTTAAGATTGATTGTGCAAAGTGTGCAAGATATAGAAAAGTAGTATTCAACAAGCAAATAATCACCTAAGAAATTTTTCCTCAACTATATGCTATGCATACGTACCTTGTCTCCAGCTATCTTCAACAGTAATCGTAAAAGAAACGTAATTAGACAAATGCTATAATGGAACTCTAAACGTTTTTTAAGCAATTGACAATCAATCAGATTACTGTTGGATTAAAAATAGAGAGTGTGAATATCAGATATAGCAGAAATAATACACAAAAACTGTATTTTTGCAAAGCGATGTCCTGCAAAAAAGAGTTTTTAGTAGTCCAAAAATTTTAAGCTTTTGCGCTGCAATTTCTTGAAATTCTGTTTCCTACTTTTTAGAGTAGGGGCACAGAATAACAAGTCTTCTCCTGCAAACTTGAGTGCTAAACTTGATTCCTTGACGTCCTTCAAACAAGACACCAAACTTGTTAGAAAATAATTACACCGTTCCCTTCCTAGCAACGATGCCAAAAATTGATTGCGAATGAAAGCAGTGAGAGTTACCGTCTAGCTTTGGGCTAACGGGTCGTGTCCATGAGGAGGAATGCGATGAAAGCTTTTCGGTATTTTTGTTTAAAAACAAAAAATGGTATCGGTGTTTTTTATGTTGAAAAAGAGAATGAACAGTAAGGAAATGATTAAAAGAAAAATTGAAAACTTAGATAAGGTTTTGGAAAAGATGATTTTAAAAAGGGTTGAAGATTGATTTGTTGTTTTTAATATATGAAAAAGATTTGGGCTCACTATCTTACTACTCAATGATATGTTCTTCTCTTGAAATTCTTAGTGCCTCAACTTGATCATAGGCAAAAACTTAAGCTTGAGTTTCGAAAGTCTTAAGCAAAGAAATAAGATTGTTTGGAAAAATTTAACTCTTTTTCTTAAGAAATCCTCTTGAACTGAATGTTAAATCATCAAGTTGTCTTTCAAGTATGAAATAAAAACAAGTTCAAGTGATGTTTTAAAAGAAATAGAAGTTTAGAAATCCAAACCCATCCTCATTTGCCTTCAAGAACACTTTCAAAGAAGAAAGGCTTAGTTTAAGGCATACATATGTTTCTGTTGGGTTCTTTATATCAAAACCATTCAAAACAAAAGAGATCGAAGAGAGAGATGATAGTGAGCGCAGAAAAACAAATTTAGCTACTCATAATTAAGGTAAAGCAAGACATGTAAATGAAATGAGACATACCCGTGAATTGTTGAGGAAGAGAAATCTTGATCTTTTATTGATGTTACTTCAACTTCAGGTTACAATCACTCTTTTCCTCTCTCTCACTGGTATTTGGACTGAACTACAAATTGAAAAACAGAGATACAACTTCTCAATACTATCTAATAAAGAACCTAAACCCTAAAAACAAAGAAAAAAACTTAAACTAATTTCCGATCCCTTCTTCTCTAAAAAATGCAGTATTTATAGAGAAAAATCAAAAGGGGGAGGGCGTACGAAGATAGGGGGAGCAAACGCTCCCCAACAGAACTAACCATGCGGCCAAAGCCACGTTTCCGCGGCCTGGATGTGGCCAGGTGGCCATACCCGGGGGTACAGCTCCTCGTTTGGTGATATCCCCTTGTCTTTTGCTAGTTTTCCCGTTCAGCTCCTGGATTTGATGAAACTGCCTTTTATCTTTGGTTTTAACCAACTGATTTGGGAAGATTTGTTTTAACCGGTTTTTCAACTTCTCTGATTTGCCATGATCTGCCCTGATTTTCTGATTTCGAATTAATTCTGAATTAAATCAGAATTTTGATGGGCTTTTGGGCTTGTTTCTCTTCCCTTTCTTTTAGCAATGGGCCTGCATTTTATAAAGAAAAAAATAAGACTTATTAATACGATTTATTAGATAATTAACATGGTAATATGACAATATATATGTAACATATGTGACTGATCAAGAAAGCATCCTATTAATTAGATAGCAAGCACTTAACACAACATCAAATCATAAATATTTTAGAACACTTATATGAATCATTAAGGTTCTAGCAACATTCAGAATGTCTATGTTTTCTTTCGACAACTCTATTTTGTTGGGATGTGTGAGAACAAGAGGTCTGATGAATCATGTCATTTTTGGAACAAAAATTAGATACATCTTTTTTTACATACTTCAAGACATTGTCAGTACGAAGCACACATATAGTAGTAGAAAACTGATTTTTTATTTCATTAAAGAAAGACTCAATTAACTAGACACTTCTGATCTCTCTTTTAGGAGATACAACCACATCATGCGAGAGAAGTCATCAATAAAGAGAAGAAAATATCTAAAACCCTTAATAGATGGCATACGACTAGGACCCCAAATATCAGAGTGGACCAACTCAAAAGCAGAACTATTACAACTATTGACTGGACTTGGAATAGCACGCTGATGCTTACCTAACTCACGACTCACAACCTAAATAGGAGATAGAGGACTCAACAGGAATTATAGACCGAATCTTTTGTAACGAAGGATGACCTAAGCGCCAGTGACACAGTAAAACCAGATCAGGCTGACCTGCAACTGTAGGCTGTCTAAAAATCACAAAGACAAGCCACCAAAACGCAGAGATTCAAGATCAAGGCGCGTTGGCTCAACGCCCGCGTCTCCGCATCAAGGCGCGTTGGCTCAACGCCCGCGTCTCAGCATCAAGGCGCGTTGGCTCAACGCCCGCGTCTCCGCATCAAGGCGCGTTGGCTCAACGCCCGCGTCTCAGCATCAAGGCGCGTTGGCTCAACGCCCGCGTCTCAGCAACAAGGTGCCCCCACCTTGGTTGTAACCACCCCGATTATGGCGCCATCCACCGCCCATGTAGCGGGGAAGTTGGCCCTCATCGTGGAGCACTTTTAGGGGGCACGATCACCCCCTAAAAACCCTATAAATAGTCCCGTCACTATTGAAGAGGGGGGGATTTTCGAGAAAGAAAAAAAAAGGAGAGATCATCGACAGAGAGAGAGAGCTCGACTCTTCAAGCCAGCTTGCTGCGTACAAGTTGCTCTTCGCCTACCTTCTCTTTTAGAGTTTTGGTGGACGGGGCTGAGTTACTCCTTCTACCTACCAAGGAGAAGATCCCTCGACGGTACTGACGGTCATCTGGTCAACGGAGAACAAGATTCACTCTCCACCGCCACACGAAGAACCCAGCATTAAACAAAGGGGGAATTCAAGATTCAATATTCTCCCTCCCTTGTAACCGGAAGATTAGCCTGTTGTAACCTTTTCATCTGATTCAAGGAAAAGTTGCTCCAGTCCGCTTTTCACAGTTTTCCGCGTCCAACAAGAGATGGCGACTCCGCTGGGGACTACGTTTGTCACTGACGAACAAGCCGTGGCGCTGGATGATCTCCTCCGTAGGGGGAAAATGGTCGAGACACTTGTTGTGGAGTTCGACCAAGCGAAGTATGAAGAGTTTCTCTCTTCTGGCTCCAAGAGCCCAAAGACCCGCGTCTGTCGCAGGGTCTCGGCGGGGAATGGCCCCGAAGCCCGACCTGAAGCTCTCTTGGGCGCCGCTGCTGTTGCCCACTGTGCCCAGCAAAGTTCACGCGTCAACGCCTCTCAGAAGGCCCGCGCGATCCCAAGCACAGTTGCTGTTGCGACCAACTCCGACGCACAGAAAACCCGTGTCAACGTCTCTCAGGAGACCCGCGTGGTTAAACTCCCTGATGTTCAACATCAGGATGTTGTTGGTTTCTCTCCACCTCCTCGACGCAACCGGAATGCTGAGCGTCGACAGAGGAGACGTGCGCGTCAACTGCAAGTTGGAACCGTTGGTTGTCCAACTGAAGCTGGACGCGACGTACAGTCTCGCGCCTTGCCCGCGTCACGTCCAGTACGTGAAATCCGCGTTTGGCGGCCCAAGCGCGCAGCTCCTCAAGCTGAGTCCTCTGAGGACCAGCTTACCAAACGCCAAAGCGAAGCTTTTGCGTCTCGTCAAACGCAGGAAGCACGCACCCAGAGACGAGGCGCCCTGCAGCCCATTCTCTCTCTCACGCGGCTCAGCCCGGACGCACCAGGCAGCAACGCGATACTCGCGTCTCATCTCAACAGAGACGCCAGACCCGCGTTCCACAGTCACGACGCGGAAACCGTGTCCCTGAAGTCTGCGTCCATTCTGCACAGCACATGGATGCCTCCCGTCTTCGACGTTGTGAGGCTAGTCTCTTTGATCCCTCTTCCATGGATTTGAGGGATTATCTGACAAAGAAAAGAAGTGCCCACCAGGTCACTTCATCTTGCTGCTGCCAACGACTTATCTCCATGCTTGCGGAGTGTCGTTGCGGGTCGAGTGTGCACCAGCAGTCCTTAGTTGGACAACTGACCTCGATTCTCCCGTCAGCCAAAAGAAGGCGCTCCCATAGAAGGAGAGTCTTCTCTGACATTGAATACCCGGAGCTTACTGCGAACATGACAAGCAGGAGCAAGGGGAAACAACTTGCAGTCAGCTCAGACGAGTCCGAGTCTGACTCTGAACCGGAAGGGGTGTATCGACACACTCGCACCCGGACGGGGGCCATTCCCCCAATTGACTATAATGCCTTAGCCCGCGGCATTAGAGCGAATGATTCCCACTCCGCCGTAGTGGAATCAGGGGCTTCGAACTCTTCCGTCGAGAAGGAGACCTCTGCCTACATGACAGGCACTCCTGAGGAGACGGCAAGACGTATAGAGCAGGTCCAGAAAGCACAAATGGACATGATTATTTCTCAGCAGGCGTCGATTGACTCCCTCAAGCAGGCGATTGCACTACTGCTGGAAGACAGGAGGAAATCTCCTCCTAGGAGGTCAAAGGGCAAAGGGAGAAAGGGAGAAAGCTCATCTTCCGAACCTTCTGAGGAGGCGCGACGATCTACTTCAAATTCGTCCAAATCTTCGTCGCACGACCCGAAAAAGGCTCATACTAAAAGAATGAGTCAACTGGAGCAACGCCTCAATGCCCTTGCCAGTCGCAAAAACCTCCAAGAAGTTGGAGTGGTCCGGCCCTATCCAGCTGAGTGGGATCTAGTCCCGTACCCTCCTAAGTTCAAGGCTCCAACCCTCCAAGCCTTCGATGGGAAGGGGTCCCCTAATCAGCACATCTACTACTTCAAATCCCAAACCGGGAATGTAGTAGATAATGACGCCATCCTGGCGCGACTATTCATCGCACCCTGAAAGGGTTGGCCTTTGAGTGGTTCATGAAACTCCCGGAAGGTTCTATTAAGAACTGGGGCGACTTGGAGAAGCTGTTCTTAACACGCTTCTTCGAAGATGACTCCGAGGTCACAATGCCCACCCTGTTGGCTACGAGACAGCGAAAGGGAGAGTCCGTCAAATCTTTCGTGGAAAGATTTCGGAACGTGGCACTCCGGTGTCCAAGCGGTATGACCCAGGCCACCCTGGTGGAAACATGCCGCCATAACCTCCAAACCTCACTCCTTGCTCAAATAGGAGTTGTTGAAAGCCGCACCTGGAAACAATTAGTCCAACAAGGTGAACAGGCTGAGGAGATTGTTGCCCGCGTCAGGGCAGAAGAAGGCAAGCCTAGGCCGGAAAGGTCGACTAGGCGAGCGCCAGACACATCCCTCCAAACAAAGCGGAAGGATAATTTGGCAACAGAGACCAAATCTCCCGCCAAACCTCAAACAGGCAAGGCGAGTGGCTCTTCAAGCCAACTCCGCGCCAACAAGCAGTATTCCTTCAAGGAGGAACACGTCGATTCGCTCTTCAAGCTACTCAACAACAGCAACCGACTGAAGCTCCCTGAAATTAGGCGCCCCGAGGAAGTCGGCAAGACCGACAATCCCAACTACTGCATGTACCACAGGATGTTGGGACACCCTACCAAAAGCTGCTACGTCTTCAAGGACATCCTTCAGGCTTTGATTGACGCGGAGGTGCTAAAGCTCCGACCAGAGCAGAAGAAGGTCACGGCTAACGTGACGTCGGTTCTCCAGTTCGGGAGACAACCTCCAACGCCTGCGGGGTAACTCCTATTCCAAGGGGAGAATTAAGAATGGTCAACACAGACCCTCACCAGCAGCAGGAGAAGGGCTTGGTACCCGTCCCTACGCCTCAAGGGGAAATTATGTGGGTCCACCCCAACCTAGTGGACAACCAGCAGTGGACTACTGTAACCAACAGGAAGTCCAAAGGCAAGGCAAAAGCTTCGTCCTGCCATGTGGTATGTGCTTCCTCCCGAGAAGCAGAGGATGATGTTCCCTCACTGACTGATTCAGAAGAGGAAACCATAGTCTTGGCCGCAGAGCCCAACCAACCAATGACGGGGACTCGTTCAGGACAGCCCTACTTGAAGCAGTACGGCGAAGTGGCGGCAAACCTTCCACAACCGGCTGCAGAGCCAACTAGGCCCTCCACGAAGCCACCTGGAAGATGGAAATGAAGAAATGATCCAATCTGATACAGATTCTTGGATCAAACATTTAAATGCTCTTTGGGATACCCGCTTTGAACAGCGTGAGCCACCCACAGAAGACAAGGTTGTTCAGATCAACCTAGGAGATGAGGCTAACCCTAAGCCCATCTTCATAAGTGACGGCCTGTCACCTTCAGAGAAGAAGGATCTAATATCTCTTGTACAAGAGTATATAGACGTCTTCGCCTGGAATTATGAGGACATGCCAGGACTTGATCCTCAAGTGGCCATGCACCGCCTCAACATCAATCCGGACGTAAAACCTGTCAAACAACAGCAGCGACGGTTTCACCCAGAAATAATGGAGGCAATTCAATCAGAAGTCAGAAAACTCATTGATTCTGGCTTCATCAGAGAAGAACAGCATCCCGACTGGGTGGCCAACATCGTCCCCGTTTCCAAGAAGAACGGGAAGATCAGGATCTGCATCGACTTCCGTGATCTAAACGAGGCCTGCCCCAAGGACGAATTCCCATTGCCAATCACAGATGTCATGATTGACAATACTTGTGGATTCGAACGAATGTCCTTCATGGACGGATTCTCAGGATACAATCAAATCAAAATGTATCCTGATGACGAAAAGCATACCTCCTTCAGGACACCCCTAGGAGTGTATTGCTACACCGTCATGCCCTTCGGACTGAAGAATGCAGGGGCAACATATCAAAGGGCCATGAATGCCATTTTCCATCAGCAAATACGCAAAACGGTGGAATGTTATGTTGATGACATCGCGGTAAAAAGCCGCGCTAAAGGCGATCACGTAGCAGACCTGAAGGTGGTCTTTGACATCATGCGGGCTCATCAATTGAAGATGAATCCCACAAAGTCCTTCCTGGGGGTAGCCAGTGGCAAATTCCTAGGATTTGTTGTGACTTCCACAGGAATCCATTTGGACCCGGAAAAGATCCGCGCTATCTAGGAGATGCAACCCCCGAAAAGCCTCAAGGAGCTCAGGGGATTACAAGGACGATTGGCGTACATCCGCAGGTTCATCTCAAACCTTTCCGAAGATGCCAACCCTTCGCTAAGCTGATGAAGAAGGGTGTCTCATTCATTTGGGATGACGCTTGCCAACAAGCGTTCGAGGAAATCAAGCAATACCTCACCCAACCACCAGTCCTTGCAGCTCCAGTATCCGGAAAGCCGTTTCTGGTGTACGTCCGAGCGATGGATCATTCTTTGGGAGCTCTACTAGCTCAGAATGACGATCAGGGACATGAGCAAGCAATCTACTATCTAAGTAGAACAATGATCGGAGCCGAACATCGGTATAACCCGATCGAGAAGGAATGTTTGGCACTGGTGTTTGCTATCCAGAAAATGCGACATTATCTGGTAGGCCAAACTATAAACGTCATATCAAAAGTCAACCCTCTGAGGTTACTTATGACTAAACCTTCATCGCTAAATGGCCGACTGGTAAAATGGGCCATATTGCTATCACAATATGAAATGCATTTTCTGCCACAAAAGGCTATTAAGGGACAAGCGGTGGCGGACTTCTTAGCTGAACACCCAGATCCGAGGGCAGTCAAACTCTACGAGGATCTCCCAGACGAAGTGGCCGAAGTCTACCTGACTCAGACATCGTTCGAAAGTCAAGTGTGGCAACTTTTCTTCGACGGTGCATCAAGGACAAACCCCAAGGGACACGTAGTGGCGGGGGTAGGAGTAGTACTTGTCTCCCCACAAAATTATGTGATCCCCCGAGCTGTCTCACTGACCGAGCCTTGTTCCAATAATGTGGCGGAATACAACGCTCTTTTGATTGGGATGCAATTCGCCGATGAGATTGGCGTTAAAAATCTCGAGGCATACGGTGACTCTAAACTCATCGTCAGCCAAGTTCGCGGGGAGTACGAAGTCAGACATGAAGACTTGGTACCCTATTACAATGCAACTGTCCGCATGGCCGAGGGATTTACAAGCTTCTACATCGACCATGTACCACGCAGGCAAAATGCGCACGCCGATGCACTCGCATCCCTGGCTGCCTCCCTAGCTCTTCCAGCTGGAGCAATGGAGAAGATATTCGTCTACAGCCACGACCTGTATTGCCTGAGAAATGCTCTCGAGGATTATCAGGAGTCAATGGGAGGTCGTCACCGCGAAGAAGCACTTGAAGCGTCAACCGGTCCAGAGCCTAGAGACTGGCGGTTCCCCTACATTGATTTCGTCTTGTATGACATCCTGCCTGAGGACGCCAAAGAAGCGGCTGCCATTCGAAGAAAAGCCCCCAAATTCTATTATAATGCGATTACGCGAACATTGTATCGTCGATCGCGTGACGGGATCTTACTCCGGTGCCTCTCACCAAACGAAGCACAAGAAGTATTGAAAGAGGCCCACGACGGTATGTGTGGAGCCCATCAACCTGGCCCAAAACTGGCACATCGACTCCAAAGATTGGGTTACTACTGGCCTAAGATAATTGCCGATGCCGTCACTTATGCCAAGAAATGTCATGCCTGCCAAGTGCATGGTGACTTTATCCATCAAGCGCCAGGCTATCTCCACTCTACGGCCTCTACCTAGCCATTTGAAATGTGGGGCATGGACGTGGTTGGTCCTATCAGCCCGCCATCATCAAAAGGACATCGGTTCATTCTGGCAATAACCGATTACTTCTCCAAATGGGCTGAAGCCATCCCTTTGAAGGAGGTCAAGTCGTCGAACGTGATCAAGTTCGTGAAACATCACGTTATTTACCGTTTCGGCGTACCTCGGCGAATTGTCCATGACAATGGACCCCAGTTCATCAGCCAGGCTTTCCAGAGATTCTGCGCTAAGTTCAGAATCCAGAGTGTGTCCTCAACGGCATACTATCCTGCCGCCAATGGCCTCGCAGAAGCTTTCAACAAGACTATTGGCAAGCTTCTCAAAAAGTTCGTCTCGAAAAGTCAACGAGACTGGGACGACAAGTTGGGTGAATGCTTATGGGCTTATCGCACAACTGTGCGAACCCCGACTAAGGCCACGCCGTTTTCCTTGATGTACGGATGTGAAGCCGTGCTTCCCCTAGAGATCCAAATTCTATCTCTACGCGTCGCCTTGACAGCGGAGATGACGACAGAGGAGAAGCATCGACAGCGACTCCAAGAACTGGAGGCCTTAGACGACAAGCGTCTGCAAGCCCAACAGCAAATCGAGCTCTACCAGGCTCGAATCACCAGAGCCTTCAACAAGAAAGTTAAAGTGCGAACTTTCAAGAAAGGCGACCTAGTCTTAGCCGTCAGAAGACCCATGGTAATGACGCACAAGACAAAAGGAAAATTCCAACCCAAATGGGAAGGACCATTTGTAGTAGAGTCAGTCTACTCAAATGGATCATATCGCCTCATAAACTCGAATGGCGATACACTCATGATGCCTATTAACGGCAGGTTCCTGAAGAAGTACTATCCCTAGATGGTATCCTTCCGCCGATCAAGTTAAAAGTACACCTCTGATCAAAACATCCGACGCCTCCGACGGCTAAGGATAGAGGAAAATGTTGGCTTTTAAGCCCAACATCAGTCTTCGACAACTCATCATGCTGAGGGGAATAGCATGGCAAGCCCAACTCAAACGGTAGTTGGTAAAGACACCTCAAATCCGTTGATAGCTGAGGGTTTGCTAAAAATCCTAAGGGACATGTTCCCATTTGATCCGACGCCTCCGACGGCTAAGGATAGAGGAAAATGTTGGCTTTTAAGCCAACATCAGTCTTCGACAACTCATCATGCTGAGGGAAATAGCATGGCTAGCCCAACTCAAACGGTAGTTGGTAAAGACACCTCAAATCCGTTGATAGCTGAGGGTTTGCTAAAAATCCTAAGTGGACTTGGCTCCACTCTTTCCTCCAAAATCCCCTACCAATTCTCATCCACAGAATGGTAGGTCTACAAAAATGCAACCATTACTAAGTTAACACTATACCTCTGGTAATGGAAACTTTTTAATATTCCTTGTCGAGTACAAATTTTGCCTGTCAACTCTACACGGAGTACCAAATTTTCAAATTTGCCAAGTTAACACTACACCTCTGGCACTTCAAATTTTCACTTGTCAATTCTCACCAATAGAATGACAGGTCCTCAAAATTGCTCTTATCATGAGTCAATCTTTGTCAAGTTAACATCACACCTCTGACAAATTGCTGTTAAAGTTCAACACCACACCTCTAAACAGTAATCAAGTTTCTGCCAGGTTTAATATTACACCTCTGACAGTCACTCTTCTTCAGACTTTCATATCGAAGCTGAAATGAATGATGCTAAGTTAACACCACACCTCTAGCATCCAAGTCATTGCTAAGTTCAACAATACACCTATAGCCATGACTTTCCCTCGGACTTCCTTATCCAAGCCGAGATGACCAATGCTAAGTTCAACATTACACCTCTAGCATTCCCTCATTGTCAAGTTAAACATTACACCTATGACAGTGACACTTCTGAGTTAAGTTAATATCACACCTCTGACTCACATCCTTGTCAGGTTAACATTACACTTCTGACAAGACTACTTGCAACCCATTAAGTTAATATCACACCTCTGACGGTAACAAACTTTCCTAGATTCCCCACGAGTCTAGTCCCACTTGTTATTCTCTTCAGCAGAATAACAAGTCTACCTAAAAACATTGTTAGGTTAATACTACACCATCAACAGTGTTCCCCTCAAATCCCCAGTTGAGCTCAATCAAGTTGATCCCAAACACTTGATAAAAGTTCACCCTCCCTGGGGGTACCAATTTTACTTGTCGCTTTCTCTTATAAGTGGCAGGTCCACCAAAATTATTTCATCTCTGTCAAGTTAATATTACACCTCTGACAGTATTGTGAGAGTTCCTGAAATAGGATCTTTCCTTCCAAAGTTTGACTTGTTGAGATTATCATCATAATTTTAACAAAGTCAGAGATTCTTTGCTTCTATAGGTCTAAGACAAAAAGTTCAAGACAAGGAAAGAGGCGAAAAGAAAAGTGTCGCTTTTATTTATTTCCAAATAGATGAAAGTGATACAAAAACGCTCTCTTATACAATAAGATTGAGTGTTACAATTAAGGAGTACAAAGAAGTCCCTCTCTCTCTCTAGAGGTTGCACTCGCTCCTCATAAGCCGCGTCTGATTCCAAGTGCGCGATGTTTTGTGGCTACAATAAAGCTGGTTACACCACGATGCATGATGTAAACATCGAAAGCGCCCTATCTGACTAAGCTAAGAGCAATGGTGTTCTTGAGGTCTGGTGGCAACAGAAAGTCCTGCAACCCTTCGTTCAGGAGCGTCCCTTTCCCTAGCAGGCCATCCAACGGACATAGACTGTCCTTGATGTCACTTCTGGGGTGGGAGAGGAAGAGGATCTTGTACGCCACCGCAACCGCCGGAACCCTCATCGTCGTCATGCATAGCCTGACCATCTCTTGCCAGCAGGCATGAATGGCGAAGCAGATCAGAAGAGACCTTGGCGAGGGTTGGGTCCTCGTCAGAGATGTAATATACTCTCTTATAGGTGACGATGACCATAATATACTCTCTTATAGGTGAACATCGAACAAGTTCGCCGGCCAAAGCATCCTTCCAGGGGCCCAGCAAACCAGCAAGTCTACCTGCAAGGAATGAAACAAAAGGAATCAGAACAATCTGCAACTTAGCATGCTTCAACAGAGAAAAACTAAGTCACAAATGCAGACTGCAGACGCGGGAATGATCCACGCAGTCAACCAAGCAGACGCGGGAATGATCCACGCAGTCAACCAAGCAGACGCGGGAATGACCCGCGCGGTGAGCCAAACTGCTGCGTCAGCAGAGACAAACGCGAATCAAAACGCGGTCTCATTCTACGCCCAAGTCAAATAAAAAATTGACGCGTGGACAACCGCCTTGGAAAACAACGGATGACCCGGTTTCCCAAACGTCGGTGAAGACTTGACGTCCAATCGTCAGTGAAGACTTGACGGTCAAAGATCTCGCAAAATCTTTAAGTCAGGCTGCATCAAACGCAGACAGCAAAGTCGCGTCCGGCTGCATTAAACGCAGATGGGAAAGCCGCGTCTAAGAATCAAATTAAAAGGCATTCACCCGCGCTTTAAAGAGCGTCCACGTGACTCAAAATCGCATCCTTTCAGCAAACAATGCTGCGTCTCTCGCGTCTGCCCTATTTGCGTCTTACTCAGCGAGACCAATTCGAGGTTCACTCTGTGATTGACGCTGCGTCTCATCAAAAGGACTTAGTGAAATCTAAGTTCCTATGGAATGATGACCGCGTCTCACCCTGTGATTGACGCCGCGTCTCAGCAAAAGGACTTAGTTCTATCTAAGCTCCTACGGAATGCTGACCGCGTTTCACTCTGTGGATCAGTGCCGCGTCTCATCAGGAAGCCGCGTCTCATTGAAAGAACTTGGTCTCGCCTAAGTTCAATCTTCACAACCAGTGATCAAGAAGTTGGATTCATCCACAGCTAAACAAAGAAGATGGAACAAAAAAATGTCCTTTTTATATCAAAAGTGGATACAACACTCTGATAAACAGAGTGTCCTTTTCTTTACAAAAAAAAAAAAAGAAAAGAGGAGCTGCGGGTCCAAGCCATGATGGAGGCTGAGAAGGCGCGTCAGATCAAGATGCATCATCTCAGGGAGCGAATCCGTTCCTTGGACTCGGGTGCCAGATTCATCAAAATCAACAGCTGATGAAACAGAACGCAAGGATCAAATCCGCGTTCTGTAAACTAAGTCCGCGTCTGAACCCTTCACAATTAGAAAATATTCTAAGTGAAGAATCTGAAGCGCAGGACCCAATGGCGCGAGGGTCCAAACCCGCGTCATGGTTATCAACCCAAAGACTGCGTCTGGGAATCAAACACGATTTAAATTCGTGTGTTAAGGGTTCTTAAAGGTTCTTGAAACTTCCTTTAATGGCGGCCTAAAAGGCATTTACCTTGGAGACCTGGGAGAACAACATCCTGCGCAGAGGAGGAGCTGCCCCTCCGGGCCTCGGCGACGGTCGCCTTTGAAGAAGAAGCAATCGGCTTGGTCTTGGGAGCCATGGCTAATTCGATCCAAGGTTCAAGAAGATGAACTGAAGAGGAAGTTCTCTTTCTTAATCTTATCAACGAGTGCGTTCGGAGAAGAAGAGGAATCCTCCCAACTGTGGCCTTTTATAGGCACAAGGATTCGCGAAGATACGCGGCGTATGGCTCGATGAATTCCGCGGCGAATCTCTGTTCGACGCGTGGAACAAAATCACTTTAACGCACAGAGAAGATCATGCGCCACAACTCTACACGAACCGTCGCTCGACACGTGGCACGGATCATTTAATGCGCCAGGAAATCCGCGCGCCAAAAGGCGAAATCCCTTCGTTCCCCAGGCAACTGGCAGAGCAATCATGACGTGGCACGCACCCGACAGCCATGTCTCTTCGATGGCTATGCCCCGTCAGCATAGCCATAAATGCGCCCAGACAATCGCATCTATATTCAAAAAATGCGTCTCTCCGGAGTTCGCGTCTTCAGCTGAACATTGCGTCTGCCTTATGAAGATCAGTCGCGTCTCCATTGCCAAAGGACGCACGTTACAGAAATCGCGCCTTTACAGCAGTACCATCTCTGCTTTTTGAAAAAGAACCTGCGTTTGGCCTCCTGCTTCTGCAAAATCAGTTCAACAGTACACTGACGCAAGCAGACGACCAACCACTCCTGGCTTAAAGCGCGCCAGTGACAGACTAAAAGCAATCGGGGAGGTTTAGACTGTGCATCTAGACACTCAACATGATCAACTCTGGGGGCTTCAAAGAGTTCAACAGTACACTCACGAAGACCAACTCCAGATAAGATTAAACCCGGAGCATCAACAGTCTAGTCATGAAGGCGAACTCAGCTAGAGTCCAAAGTATTTCGAAATCCGTCCCAGTTAACTGCGGAATGTCGAAAACTTTGGAGGGGGTTCTGTAGGCTGTCTAAAAATCACAAAGACAAGCCACCAAAACGCAGAGATTCAAGATCAAGGCGCGTTGGCTCAACGCCCGCGTCTCCGCATCAAGGCGCGTTGGCTCAACGCCCGCGTCTCAGCATCAAGGCGCGTTGGCTCAACGCCCGCGTCTCCGCATCAAGGCGCGTTGAGCGTCTCCGCATCAAGGCGCGTTGGCTCAATGCCCGCGTCTCAGCATCAAGGCGCGTTGGCTCAACGCCCGCGTCTCAGCAACAAGGT
This sequence comes from Agave tequilana, assembly GCA_038442645.1. Classification (NCBI taxonomy): domain Eukaryota; kingdom Viridiplantae; phylum Streptophyta; class Magnoliopsida; order Asparagales; family Asparagaceae; genus Agave; species Agave tequilana. The sequence continues at coordinate 71,594 of JAVJIF010031684.1, forward strand.
GCCCCCACCTTGGTTGTAACCACCCCGATTATGGCGCCATCCACCGCCCATGTAGCGGGGAAGTTGGCCCTCATCGTGGAGCACTTTTAGGGGGCACGATTACCCCCTAAAAACCCTATAAATAGTCCCGTCACTATTGAAGAGGGGAGGATTTTCGAGAAAGAAAAAAAAAAAGGAGAGATCATCGACAGAGAGAGAGAGCTCGACTCTTCAAGCCAGCTTGCTGCGTACAAGTTGCTCTTCGCCTACCTTCTCTTTTAGAGTTTTGGTGGACGGGGCTGAGTTACTCCTTCTACCTACCAAGGAGAAGATCCCTCGACGGTACTGACGGTCATCTGGTCAACGGAGAACAAGATTCACTCTCCACCGCCACACGAAGAACCCAGCATTAAACAAAGGGGGAATTCAAGATTCAATATTCTCCCTCCCTTGTAACCGGAAGATTAGCCTGTTGTAACCTTTTCATCTGATTCAAGGAAAAGTTGCTCCAGTCCGCTTTTCACAGTTTTCCGCGTCCAACAGCAACCAAGCCCATAAGGGGTCACTCGATCGTCCAAATATATATGCCTCCTCGCTCATGCTTCGAACCAATCCCTTTCCCAGTCGACAGGTTCTGAAACACACAATGAGAAGAAAAAAATATTATTTTGTAGTTATTTTATTTAATAGGCTGACGATAGATAAGAGACTAAAAGAAAATCGTGAAACATAAAGGACATCAGTAAGGGTCAAGGAGTAGCCTGAACTACCCCATTGCCTAGTACAGGTGAATGAGTACCATCAACAATTTTAACAGAAGGGTGGGCAATGGACATATTTACGAAGACAACTTTTATGCAATACCTATCATGTGGGATGAGGCTCCGCAATCTAATATCCAGGGCTTTTGAGGAGAGGTAGTATAAGCGTGCATACCTGAAGCAAATGCATGTGTTGTTGAAAGATTGGTCTGAGAGAACTCTAGTTGTCGAAGTCGATCATACTCTCCTGTGTCAGTACAACCGTGAAAGATCCAGAAATAGTGGAAGAAGTGGATGAATAGTCCCGAGGAGTGCTACGCGGAGCCGAAGAATCATACTCAGAAAGTTGTGCCCACTCAGGTCGACTAAATTTCTCCTAAAACTTCTCGGAGATGTGATTACTGTGTCCACATTGCCTGCACGTCGGGGACCTTTCTCAGAGACACTATGTCTGCCTTGATACAGGCCGCATCCACCTCCAACAAATCCACGTCCTCGACCTCCACGACCGCGGCCACGACCGCGCCACATCTAGAAACCATGACAGACTGCTCAATGGAAGGTGCAGAGGAAACATCAGCTCTAGTAGATACTCGCATAACTCTCGAGAAAGTGACGGTCAACGTGGGAATACTATCTCCTCCCAGAATCTGACCCCGCACATGAGATCGTAGTGTAGGACTCAAGCCAGATAGAAACTTTGACACTGTGAGATCCGGATGATACCCCCTCAGAGTCGCTACATGAGTAACAGACGACTGATGCATCTCTAACTCATCAATCACTTTGAGTTCACCATAGAACTCAGACACAAATCTGTTTCCTTATTTGAGCTCAAACAAGTGCTCATAGATTTTGAACACCCTCGAGAGATTCATCTCATTTCCATACATCACTTTCAGTGTATCCCACATGTCCTTAGCAGTAGGTAGGAATATGACACTATCACTAATCTTCTCCTCCAAACTGTTAAGAAGCCATATCATCACGGAATAATCTCCCGTAAGCCAAGTCACATACGTGGGATCCGTATCAACACGTGAAAGCTGTAGTAGGTGAACCAATTTGTTCTGAGGGCCAATGAATATGCATAATGTCTGCGCTCATAAAAGGTAGTTGGAGCCATTCAACTTCACGGTAGTCCACAACATTGTTTTGGAGATAGAAGTTTCAACCATCGAAGAGGTCATAGTGGAGGATGAACTCGTAGTCTCAGACATAATATCCAGTTAGAGAAATCACCAAAAAGCTAGCCAATAGTAGCAGTAAACAGCCAGTAATGAAGAAATAAGCAATTCAGTTACCTGATAGAAGCATAGATAGCCAGATTAGCATCCAGAAAACAATGTGTGAGCCAGAAAAAAGTCTAGTAGTCATCCAACAAAAATAGGGCAGATGTAAAAAAATCTAATTTTTATGTAGCAAACAGATCAGATCTCACCAAATATAGCTTGTAGAGCATAAAAACCGGATCGGATCTAAAAATCTGATTTTTAAGAAGTTGCGACAGCCGTGGAGCCCTGGGAGGGAAAGCGGCAACTCCTGGAGCCTTGGATGGCTTGCGGCTGGACTTGGAGGAGTCTTGGGGGGTGGCGGCACTTCTAGGGTTGTGCGGCACTTTACTGTTCACGTGAACACTACAGGCGGGTTACTGTTCACGTGAACAATAACCTTTTTTTGTTGAAAAAAAGGGAGATGATGACGATGAAGGTTGGAAGGGTGATGTTGGAGGAGAGGAAGGTGGATTTTGAGATGGTGAGTTTTAGGGTTAGGGTTTTTCTTACTTTGATACCATGTAGAGAAATAGAAAACCTTAAAAGTAGATTATATTTGATGAAAAAAGTTACAAGATATATATAGAGAACAAGGAGGGTATATGGGTAAAGATGGGTAATCACCCAATAACTCAATAACCCAAATACTAATGACTTAACAGTATTTTAATCACAAAGAAAATTTTACAACAGCAACTAAGCCATTTGTCCCAAGTATTTGGGGTAGGCTACATGAACCAAAAGAGAATTACGCCGGATCGGGCACATGGATCAGCTTTCTCCACTCATTCCTATCGAGCAATATGCCTTCACTAAGACCTTTAGCCTCTATATCTTATTGTATTACCTCCATCCATGTTTTCTTCGGTCTCCCATGCGCTCTTTTAACTTGCCTTAATTTGATACGCTCTACTCGCCGGACTGGCGCATCTGTAGGTCTACGTCGCACATAACCAAACCATCGTATGCGGTTTTCTCTCATCTTCTCTTCTATAGAGGTTATGCCTATCTTAGTATGAATATCCGCATTTCTCACCTTATCTCTTCTCGTGTTACCACACATCCAACGAAGCATGCACATATCTGCTACACTCATCTTCTGAGCATGATATCTCTTTATACCCTAACATTTTGTGCCATATAACAAAGCTGGCCTAATAGCAGTCTAATAAAACTTTTCCTTCAGTCATAACGGAATATTTCGATCACATAAAATTTCTGTTGCGCTCATCCATTTCAACCAGCCGGCTTGGATCTTATGGCTGACATCACTATTGATCTCCCCCATCCTTTTGGATAATAGAACTCAAGTACTTAAAATGGCTGCTCACGATATTTCTTGACCATCTAATGTCACAATACTATAATCTCGGATTCCATGTTTACTGAATTTATACTCCATATACTCTGTTTTGGTCCTACTTAATCTAAAACTTCGCGATTTTAGAGTTTGCCTCCATAACTCGAAGTTTGCATTTACCTCAGCTCTCGTTTCATTGACTAAGACAATATCATCAGCAAATAGCATGCACCACGGTATCTCATCCTGAATAGCTCTAGTAAGCTCATCCATCACTATGGCAAATAAGAATGGACTCAATGCAGATACTTGATGCAATCCAATTGTGATAGAAAAATCACTTATTATGCCTCCACAAGTTCTGACATTTGCCACTACTCCATCGTACATGTCCTTGATTATGTCAATATATTTGATGAGGACTCCCTTTTTTTTATCAATGTCCACCATAATGCCTCTCTTGGCACCTTATCATAAGCTTTTTCTAAATAAATAAAGACCATATGCAAATTTCTCTCTCTCGAAATCGCTCGATAAGTTGACGAAGTAAATGAATAGCCTCTGTCGTCGATCGCCCCGGCATGAACCCAAACTGGTTCTCTGATATTTTAACATTCTGCCTTAACCTGTGTTCAATTACCTTTTCCCAAAGCTTCATGGTGTGACACATGAGTTTTATTTCACGACAATTTGAACAACTCTGAATATTACCCTTGTTTTTATAGAGAGATACTAAGGTACTCTTCCTCCACTCATTTGACATCTTTTTAGTTAGCCAGATCTTTTTAAAGAGGTTCGTCAGCCATCTCACGCCCACCTCTCCTAAGCATCTCCATACCTCAATAGGAATTCCATCCGGGCCAACAGCTTTTCTTGACTTCATCCTCTTCAAGGCCTCTTTAACTTCAGATTCGTTAATTCTGCGCATATAATTACGGTTCATATCTTGTCACTGAATGGTAAGGTCATCTAAATCTTGAGTAGAATTATCATTGAACAATTTGTCAAATACTCTCTCCATCTTTCTTTGATTTCTTCATTTCGAACTAAAACTTCTGATCCTCATCTTGGACACATCTCACAATACATAAGTCTCTAGTCTTTCTCTCGCTTATTCGAGCAATTCTATATATATATATATATATATATATATATATATATATATATATATATATATATATATATATATATATAATATATATATATATATATATATATCTTTTTCAACCTCTTTGGTGTCCAACTTCTCATGCACTTCTTTTTACACTTTAGCTCTTGCATTCTGAAGAGCTTTCTTAGCCTCCTTCTTGGTTAGCTTATACCTCTCAAAACTCACTCCATCACAATTTTTTTTCAAATCTCTGTAAGAGTTTCGTTTGATCTTAATGGTAGTTTTTACCTCTTCATTCCACTATGTTGTTGGCCAAAGGCCCATCGCTCTAGTTTTGATGATGATTAACTCATATAGTTATAGTTTACTAATAATCTTGTGTTTATAAAGTTTCAGTTATTGATCAAGATATTAGTAGGTGATTAGCTTCAACAAACGAGTTTTGGAGCTAACACGTATTGATTTAAGAGCTCGAGCGTCAAGATCGCATTTAGCACTTGGTTGGAGTCAAACTCGTTGGATCGCGTTTGGATCGAGTCGGCTTGAAGACAAGAAGACTTCGGTTTGTGTTTAGTTTGTGTTTAGATCTTGTGTAAAGGTAGATAGTGTTGATAATGCTCAAGTTCACATACACACACAAGTTTCAATATGTTTGGTTTTTGATTTAATCAGTTTTGGATTTCATGTAAAAAATATATATATATCTTATATGTGTATTGGATTCTATCCATACACCCTATGCTTCAAATGAGTTTAAATATCATGTTTTTGTATTTATACAAGTTTATAGAAAAATCGTATTTTCCTTTAGAAGTTTGGTTTCTAGAAATACCGTTTTTGTTTAAAGGCCAAATTTCAATATCACAAAAATAGTTTAAATAGTTTGTAATATGTGTTGATTTTTGGTCGCACATATTTGTTATTCAAAGATATTACAAGAACTTATTTTTGTGGAATTTCTATGATTTTATGGGATTTTATGGAAGTTAAAAACACCAAGTTTTAATCCCTATAATTTGTTTGACCAGGCTTTCTGCCGGTCGACCAGACGGTCGACCTAGTCAGAAGTCGGTCGACCGGTCGGTCGATCGATGTGCACAAACGTGCACAACCAGTTTTGGCTTGAGGGCCGGTCGACCGGGCGGTCAACCGTCCAGAGAGCTTTGCTCTCTGGATCTGACCCCGGTCGACCAGGCGGTGGACCGGCCAGAGAGCTCTGCTCTTTGGATCCGGTCCCGGTTGACCGGGCAGTCGACCGACAGCAGCATCAGTTGCTGATTTGGCCTGTAACGGCTAGTTTTTGAGAGAGCTTATAAATAGCCCCCTCTTGGGCTGTTTTATACAAGAATTTCAAGAGCAAAAATTCCCATCTTTACAAGTGTTTTAGTAACAAGTTTTCAAAGAGTTTTTGGGTTAAAAAGATTTATCTTTATTTGTTTTCAAGGGTTGGAAAAATCAAAGAAAAATAGAGTATTTGGGATATTGGTTTTGATCTTTATTTCTATCTTATTCTAGTTGTTTTCTCAAGTATTTGTTTGTGATTTATTTTCCAAACACCTTGTATTCTCACACTTGAGCTATCATATCTATCCTATCTATAGGATCTTGTTTTTGTGAGAAAATTGGTTTGTGGTCTATTGTGATCACCAAGGTTGTTTGTGATCTTTGTGATCACCAAGAGTTGTAATCTTCTTTGCTTTGGCTTTGTGCTTATTCCTCTAAGTGTAGAGGTGGTTGTGTCTTTGGATTTGTTGGTATCCCTCTAAGTGTAGAGGTGATTATAGTGGAGTTTGGCTTTGTGCCTATCCCTCTAGTGTGAGGTGATTGTGGTTGTTTGACTTAGTGTCCATCCCTCTAAGTGTAGAGGTGATTGTTGTTGTGCCTAGCCTCTTGTGTAGAGGTTGTTTGTTGGAGAGAGGAGTTGTGTACTCCTAGTTTGTATTTGCCAAATCCTCAGTGGAGGTTCCCTGTGTGGGAAGTCTTATGTGGACGTATAATGAAAATCCTTCTGTGTGAAGGCGGGGACGTAGAGCAGTGGCTTGAACCTCGAAACATATCTTGGTGTTTGCGATTGATTCACTATCTCTTAACTCTCTCTCTCTCTTTTATATCTTGCATTGATTCATATTGCTCATATCTTATATGCTTGGAATTGTTTGTGTGCCCATACTTGTGTGAACCAAGAGAGTTTCATATAGCACCTCAACTCTTATTTAGAGGAATTTAGAGGAGTTAGTTCAGAGCCCTTCACCGGAAATTCGGCTATACTCTTTGTTACACTTAGTATGCTGCAATTAGTTTTTAATTCCGCATCATTTGTCATTAGATTAGCCATACACCTATTCACCCCCCCTCTAGGTGTATTTTCAGTTGTATCCTTACATGGTGGAGCACCACCTCGTGACTCACCAAGTACATCTTTAGCTACTCTTTTAATGCAGTTAGCAATTTTGTTCCATATTGTATTTGGGTCAACTTGGGCTTTCCGATCTACAAAAACTCCTTGGTTACCTTCTTTTAGCCGCCACCACTTAATCTTACGATCTAACTCATGTTTAATCTCTCTAAATCTCCTAATCCGGATATATAAAATTAAGAGCCTATGTTAGGTTACTACACTCTCATCCGGTACTACTCCTCTATCTACTTTCTTAGTTAAAAAGAAATCTATTTGGCTCGCACTTGATTAACTTCTAAAAGTGATCAAGTGAGAATCTCTCTTCCTAAACCAAGTATTCGCTAAGATCAAATCATAGGACAAAGCAAAATTTAGAATCGAGTTACCTGATTCATTTCTTTCCCCAAAACCAAATCCTTCATGTATACTATCAAATCCATAACGACTAATTCCTACATGCCCATCGAGGTCACCGCTTATGAAAAGCTTTTCTCTAATGGGTATGTCTTGCACTATCTCATCTAAATTCTCCCAAAATTGACGCTTACTAGACTTCATCAAGTCCTACTTGTGGTACATAGACACGAATAACATCTAAAATTTCCTTATCTAAAATAAGTTTAACTAGTAAAATTTTATCACCCTTTCTCCTAATCTCCACTACATTCTCAAGTAATTGTTTATCTATGATCACACCCATCCCTTTATGATTTCTATCTCTATTAGTATACCAAAGTTTATAACTCAAGGCTCTATAATTCTAGCCTTTTCACCTACCCACTTAGTTTTCTGCACACACAAAATACTAACATTCTATCTAACCATAGTATCAACTAACTCTACTAATCTACCTATAAGAGAACCTATGTTTCATGATACTAACCTAATTTTATATTCATGAGCTAACTTTTTTACCCTTACCCGCTCATAAAGGTGTGGGAACCCTTGCTCATTTGATACCACATCTGGGCGCTGATGTGACGCGTCGTTTTTGGACAACAACCTAGCAACCCTTGCACACTTTTCACTACACCCGGGCTCTGATGCAGCGCGTCGCTCAGTAGGGAATGCTCCAACAAAATTTAGTTCTTGGTTCATGTTCATAGTATGTGACAAAATTTTACGTTGGCTGTCACAGACTTACCACAACCCTCCTTTTTTATCTTGGCTTGGGACATGCAGTGAATGGTGCACTGGCGGAGTTAATCACAAAGAAAACTTTACCTCTCAAATAACAAGTCCTCAATAGGAAGAAAATTTACTACTGATATTGTTGATTCAGTGTGTATGGACATACCTGTGGTATTTTTTTTGTTTTTGGCTTCTTATTTAAGGTTTTTGAAAGGATGATTATATCTGGCGCCATGACAGCTGACTCCTAGACATAATTCTTTGGTGATTCTATCACAAAGAAGTATCACCTCTCAAACAAAAAATACTTACCATTAGATGAGTAAGAGTTATTATTACTAATAGGTAGTAACATCACTTGATTGTGTATGTGTGGTAACTGGTAACTGTAGGTGCTTTTTGTTGCTTTTTGATTCTTGTGATCAGATCGTTGTTTACCATTTACTCTCTCCTTTTTTCCTATCAGCCTACTGTCATCACCACCATTGGATTTTTGGAGGGGGCTCCATCTATTAACGTTCATGGATTCAACGTCTATCACAAAAATCGCCTTATATTGGTAAGACTGAAAATTTGAAAATCTGATGGCTTATTTATATTACCATGTTATTGATATTTGTTTCACAATTCACACTGTTTCAAGGTTAAAATTGCATTTTGCATTATTTTATTAGTGAGTCAATTGATATAATAGACGAGAGTAGCATATCGCTTGCTTGAGTTCACTTTATTATCAAGAACTTTTTCTGCATTTTTAGTTGCACACTTGCACGTTGATTTGGAAACTGACAATCAAGTTTGTACTGAGAAGTTCAATGCTAGGTGAAGTATTTGAAATTTCTTTGACACTGGATTTCGGTTCCTTCTTTTTTTTTTCGTGCAAAGGCTGCAAAGCTGAAAGCTGAATCTTGATTTCTATATATATCAATATAAATATTTGTCCGAAGTAAGAAGCTTTTAGTTTGCAGGTTGACTCTTGAAGTGGGAACTGACTGTGGGATTTTTGGGAATGGGTGTTAGAGCATCCCATTTCTTTTCAAAAATCCTTTTAGCTCTCCGTATTTGATGCTTTATGTCAAGATTTCAGCTACGATTTTTCATTTTTTTCCCCCCCAAAAAAGCTATTCCAATTGGCTTTTAGCTTCACGTAAATGGGTGTTCTACTCCTTAAGCAGATGTCAAAATACATTGGCAACCTTCTGGGAACAAGGATCCACATCACTCTCTGTCTCTGTTATGGGTGGAGTCTCACAACATGTCACGTAGATTGTAACCAGGCACAAGTAACTAAATGGTTCAAGTTCCAGTTATGTGGTCGACATAGAGCAGTCCATGTAGATGATACAATCATCTAGGTAATTTGAAGCAGCTAGGAAACTGAAATATGTAAAGTTTAGTACTTTGAGATCCATTGGTGTTTGGTATTTTGAGACCCATTGATGTTTGCCTTACAGCGCACCGACATTTCTTCCTTCACCAATTCTTCCATGTATACATTACCACAAGTCAAATGGATACTGACTACAAACTTGAGACTTGCATATTTTTGTTGTGTTTGAAACACTTAAGCATTTAGTGCTTACCTAAATATCAGGGCGTGCCAGGTGAAGATAACTTGTGCAGAAATATACGTGTGGAAACCTTACTACTTTAGCACCATTTGTCCTTTTATTCTGATTTTAATTCAGTATTGTACATGAATTATGTCTACATTTACCTCTTTAGTTATAAAGTAAGTATCTATACTTGTGTGATAGTTATTTGTAGATCCATTGTTTGCATCAACTTCAGTTGCAGTGAGATTCATTCTAAAGTACAGTATGTTAACATTAATAAGTCTCATTTGAGCTCTGTGAATTTTCTTTTTATTTTGTCACTGGCTGAGCCTCAACATTTTTCATATCCGAGCAAATTCCATGTAAAGACCAGTGCACTCTTGCCATAAAATTCTCTTTTGTGCAAAAACTATCCTTTATTCATCTGGCTATCACAAAGCACTATAGTTTCTTTCTGGTGTAAACCAAAATCATCAAATTAGAGAGCCTCATTTACTGCATCTCTCTGCTATTAACTCTACCTCCAGAGTGAACAAAGTGAAAGTAGGTTGTAAACTAGCCTCCGCGGAATGCCACAACCTGAAGGACTGAAATGATAGCTCTCCAGGATCTCCTTCTATCTTCTATTCATATTTCACGCGGAATTCAGAATCTGAATTTCGTGCATTACTGCAGCTAGTACTGTCCACTCTGCTATGAACTAAAAAATTACGTGACGGTGCTGGGCCTTCTAGCTCTGTGAGATACCTACAATATGTATTTACTTCTTGTCAATGAGGCTTCCGTGGTGTTTTTGTATATCTTTTGACTATTCTAACAGTGGTTACAATGTCTAGATGGGTGCAAGAGTATTATGGCCTGGTAACAGCGAGTACCTACAGTCATGCTAATTATAGGCTTACATAAGCCAATAGCTGCACTAGCTACACAGATCTGCATGATAGGATTCAAGATACACAACAAAATTTTCATTCGCCCCTTGTTCAAAGAGGTTCACAGCAGTAGTGTAGGCATATGGGACACAAATTTAATTGTTTTATTATAAATGAGAAAGTGTTTGAGCTTCCATTTCTTTTGGGCTTGTCTTATTGCCATATTTATGTCAGTCTTCGAAATTCTTTTCACTGCTTTGTTTATCAGCAATCTCAAACTCATCAGGTTCATGTGTTGAACACGTTGTACTTTCTATCATAGCCATCCTTACCTGCTCATTGTATGTCTTATATTTGTCTATCTGCTGGGAATCACATTAGATAAAGGTAGCGGGTAATCATTCTTAGTAAAATGTTTATTTTTTATGATATAATAAACAAAAGATGCATATTTTCATTCTCTTTCACATTTTCTTTTTATGTATTGCTTTCTGAACTCTTTCTCCAGCCTTTTTGGCCTGTGGTCAGCTCAACCAATGGTAAATGCAAGGGTGTTGCCGGTAAATCCTCTGAACCACTTTAATTTTACATAACCACTATATGGTTGCTCTTCTGTTTTTTCGGCGATGTATTTTCTTAAATAAAAAATATGTCAAGACTCATTTAGGAAGCTCATTTTTATCTTTTAGGAGTCCTTGAGGTGAACTTTTTGAAACCTACGCACAACAAGCAAGATTTTGAGCGGTCAAATATTTTTGAGAGACTGGAAACCCGTTTGAAAGATATGTCAGTGGAGTACTGGTAAGCTCTAGTTTATTCAAAAATATTTGGACGTGTTTATCCCATTTTATTTTATATTTCCATTAGGGTAAATATCGCATACAATTTTTGCTCTGATTGGGTTTATGTTAATCTTGCATCAGTTATAGTAGTCAACTAATAATTTCTGAAAGATATTGTTGGGATAATGGTAGATGAAATCTTGGTGAATAAGTGTATGCAAGTGTTAGAATTGAAGCTTATCTGAGAAGTCAAAGCTTATCTGGGAAGAAGCAGTGGGAAAAATGACTGCAAATATAAGCGTGGAAAAGTAGATGAGAAAGCATCTACAATTCTTTTTCTTTCAAATGTTACCATAATTAGCTAGTAAATCTTTAAGATGATAACTTTAGGAGGGAATGATGAGGGGGAGTGAGATGTTATGAGATATAAACTTCTTTTTAATTAGTGGAGATATAGCAATGTAAATCGCTGATTTAGTCTAAAACATCAATTACAACCAGAAGAGAAGCTAGTCAGACAACCTGAAGAATGTACTTGAACAGAGCAAAATAAGCGTGGAAAAGTAGATGAGAAAGCGTCTACAATTCTTTTTCTTTCAAATGTTACCATAATTAGCTAGTACATCTTTAAGATGATAACTTTAGGAGGGAAGGATGAGGGGGAGTGAGATGTTATGAGTTGTAAACTTCTTTTTAATTAGTGGAGATATAACAATGTAAATCGCTGATTTAGTCTAAAACATCAATTACAACCAGAAGAGAAGCTAGTCAGACAACCTGAAGAATGTACTTGAACAGAGCAAAACTTTGGACTCCAGAAGAAGCTTAATTTGAAAGTCTAAATGATGTAATATCAACCTGGATCGCAATCACCTTCAAATCGTAACCAAAATTTAAAATTGAGAATAGGATAAGATTTTGGGTTTCCACCCCTTACACGGGCTTCTCACCCCAAAACTCGAGAGCAAATAAACTTAAGAATTTAGCAAGATAATTTGAGAAAAAGTTTAATCATTCAATACAATAGACTAGGGGCCTTATATAGGCTTTACAAAAGAGGACTACTGTGAAATAACCGATGTGGTACTAAACGCCTACAAAGGAACACAAATAAAACTAAAACATCTACTACAAATAAAGCTGAAACAAAATACAAAATCCTCTAAATAAGCTAAGGCATAAAAGATAAATGGGAACTGCGTGATGTCCTCATCAATTCCCTCGGGGTGGGAGAAACTCGACCCTGTCGAGTGAAGACTCTCCACATAAAGCATCTCAATCGGGCTAAGGTGGTGGTCGTGACAGTAGCATGAGTACATCATGGCGAGACCATGGTGGCAGAGGAGGAGCTGGTCTCCATGACGGATCGGTTGTGGAAGATAGCAGCACGATCAAGGCACAGAGAGTAGAGCGAGGCGCATCATCCTGGCTGAAGACGGAGCTGATACCAGGATTCCACGGGCTATTCAACTCATAAGCAATGTACGCAATCCTCTTCAGAGTCATTTCGAAATCTTTACGCCAAGCGTGCAACTTTCTCGTGGGCTCAGAGTGACTCGTAACCATCACCCTATTATCAACTGTAAATTCCTGCAAAATACTATATGGGTATGTAACAAATTTGTAGGTGTTATTGCAAATTGCTATCAGCCTAGTGATATCATCAATATGTGCAACAGGCAGATTCAAAGCAGTAGGTATTCTAAGCATAACTCCTAACGATGGGAGAATGAGAGATATAATATGCCTAGGACACACATCTAACGATGGAGGTACATGGGACTCGGACACAAACTCTAAACAACCCGAAAAAGAAGTATTAGAAACCATTTGCTGGACCTTGGTAAGAAATTCAGGTGACTCCCTAAAAGGTGAATTGATAGGAATAACCATAAAATTAGGTTCAACACAAGGAGACTCGAATGGCTAATTAGGCACAGTGGGTATATTACGCTCAATTATCTCGTCCACGTCATCATTGGCACTATCAGAAGACATGTGAATTTCATCAATAATTTGTGTGACAGAATCAACTGCTATGTCTTCAATTATATTAACAGTCTTAGAAGAAACTTGGACATCCTCAACAGCCTTCGAGTAGTCAACTTTATCAGTGGGCACAATTCTAACATGTTGACTCTCTGAGGGGCACTGATAATCATAATGTCCATATCCCTTACATTTAGAACATCTGACCTTGACATTGACTAGCGTTTTGAAAGTCAAGTCCAATCTTAATGCAACATCAAAGGCATCTTCAACAGTGTCTAAGTCATAGGGGCCAGTAATCATAACACGTTTTATTTTAGGTCGTAAACCCCAAACAAACCTAGTTAGAGTCTCAGAAGGGTGCTCTCTCACTTCACTACGATGGGTTACGTCCTTAAATATGGCAATGTAATCATGAACGGACATATGACCCTGATGGAGATTGTGTAGCTGGTCTAAGTGGGGGTCCCTATACTGCTGACTAGTCATGATAGCTCAAGCAAACAAGCAGATGCAGTGAAGAGCCTTAGAGTCAATTAAACTAAATGTATGCACTAAACAAAAAAATACCCTAAAGTGTAAGAAAAATGCATTCCTAAAATGATGAAAAGATGCAACCACTAGATCGAAGCAAATAGCATTTCAACCAATAAATTATAGCAATCCATATAGTAGTTGCAAGTAATCTAACAGTTAACGAATCAGGTCAAGTTATGATATCACCTGAGGGGGAGTCGTTCACGCCCAAATGCAAAAATTCTCGAAGATTCCTCAGAGAAATACTCACACTGAAGAGTTGAGATCGCCCACAAGACTCTTGGACAGCGGTGATAAGAAGTGGAAGCTGGATGCCTCGAGAATGGCGCAAATCGGGCCCGAATCGGGGCAGAAACAACTCTGAACTGTGGTGCGCTGATCTACTGAGTTAAATCTGAAAGACGATCGGAGCTTGAACCAGATTGTGATTGCTGTAGGAGCGTAGTACTGGTTGTCACGAATCCACTGCCTCGAGAATGGCTCAATTTGGACTTGAAACGAGCCCTGAACGACCGTTAGAAGCGATGCTGCGATTCTGGACTGAGTCAGGACGAACTGGATCTGGACTGAGTCAACTCAGTGGGTTAACCCGGTTGGCTGACGTCAGCGCTGACGTCACTTAAGTGGATCGGGTCGGGTTCAGGTTCTAATCGCTCTACCCGACCAAACCTGAACCCGCAACCCGCACCCTTTTTAAAACAAATCGAACGGGTTTAAACCCTCACCCGTTTAGGCACACCCTCACCCGATCCCATTTCTCCTCTTCGCTGTGGGCTAGGGCAAAGACGGAGCAGCGGCGACGGTGACTTGGATCAAGGGCGGATGGCGATGGCGGTGGCGGCGGCGGCGGCGGCGATCTTGGCGGAGCTCAGGTGGGATCCTTCGGAGGAGACGCCCTGGGGACTTCTTCGAGTCGTCGTCAACTTAAGCTCTTCCTCGGCGAAGGTAAGGTAGAGTCCCGTTAGCGGCGGGGTCGACGAGGCTCCACAGTACTCAGGCGAGCACGACGAAGCTTCAGAGGGGTTCGATGAGGCACTGACGGCACAAGGGAGCGGAAGAGATGGCGGCGAGTGAGGAGTAGACTGAGGCGAGGGACCTCGTTGATCCGGCAGGTGTAATTTTGGGGAGCTTCGCCGACGTTGGATTCTTCAGTCGGAGGCGCCGGAGAAGAGAAGGCGTCGGCGCTGATGGAGAGCGGTAACAGCGGCGGCGCCGTCGTCTAGTCGAAGGTGAGGGGCTCCAGACTCCGATGCTCTCCGGTGAACTCTGGGGAGGCAGTGGGGGAGTGGGAGGGCTCCGGCAAGATTGGGAGGATTCCGGTCAAGTTCCTGGAGGCGTCGACAATACTCGGCAGTGGTTTGCAAACTCCGGCAAGGAGCTGGAGAGAGGAGGTCTGTGGATGCAGATTTGGCCTTGGGGAATGTTGATGAAGACGATGATGATGAGGATGGAGATCGGGAAGCGGCGAGGTTTTGGGAACGCCGACGACTTCGGATGGAGATGGCGACGCTCCGACTGTGGTGGCGGGGAAGAAGACAGTGACAAAGTGGGGTCCAGTGGTGAAGATCTTCGACGATGATGATGGCGGCGTTGATCGCCGATGGTGATGGCGGCGAACGGCGGCGGCTTCCTGGCGATGATGGCGGCGGAGGGCGTGGCTGTCGGCGGCGGCGGAATTTGGTGGGATGGGAACTTTGAGAAGATGATGAACAGTGCCAATTTGGATTTTTCAGGGATTTTCGAGGGAATTTCACTGTATTTTTTTTTTTTTTGGAACAGTGAAATCTTTTTCTTTCTTTTTTCTTTTTTTTTTCTTTTTTTTCCTTTGAATGGATCTGGAATATAGATCTAGGGTTTGGAGACTGGAAGAAAATTTTGGAAAAGGAAAATTTTGAAGGGGATTGAAAACCAAGGCTCTGATACCAAAAATGATGTAATATCAACCTGGATCGCAATCACCTTCAAATCGTAACCAAAATTTAAAATTGAGAATAGGATAAGATTTTGGGTTTCTACCCCTTACACGGGCTTCTCACCCCAAAACTCGAGAGCAAATAAACTTAAGAATTTAGCAAGATAATTTGAGGAAAAAGTTTAATCATTCAATTATTCAATACAATAGACTAGGGGGCCTTATATAGGCTTTACAAAAGAGGACTACTGGGAAATAACCGATGTGGTACTAAACGCCCACAAAGGAACACAAATAAAGCTAAAACATCTACTGCAAATAAAGCTGAAATAAAATACAAAATCCTCTAAATAAGCTAAGGCATGAAAAGATAAATGGGAACTGCGTGATGTCCTCATCACTAAAACTGTGTTTAAAACATATTTTTACTAACAGTGGCTGCAACATATTGAAAGTTCGAAATTTTAAACTCTGAAACTTGATGGGAAAGAATGCAAATTTTGAATCCAGTTTGCTCGTCGGTTCTATCTTTTTGTTGTTCATCCTACAACACCGCAAAACTAGAAAATCACAGCTTTAAAAAGATACTTTAATAATGACTAATTGGTGGAAAATTTGTGATACTTTTCAACTTCTCTTTAGCATGCTTCTTCTAGTGTATCTCTATTTCTATAGCTTATATTATTTTTAGTTATTTCTCATGCAATTTAACCTTGGAAGCAAAAGTGAGCCTGCCTTTTTTTCTTTCTTCTTCTTCTTCTTTTTTTTCATAGAAAATAGGATGGAGCTAATGCTCCATAAACTATATAGATAATATATAGAAGAGCTTAAAGTTATTACAAGCCCAGTCTAAAAAAGCCACCAAAAGAGACCAAGTCTAAACCATCCACCACCATCTAACAACATAGCAAAACAGCACTAAAACTACAAGCCAATCACAAAAACAGGTCAAAAAGCACAGTCGCACAAAATAATCATGCTTATGCGCATCCACCAGACCTAGCATCAGCTCTATGATAAGGAGCAGCAACCACCAGAGAATCAGCCATATCATAATTGCTCACCGGATAACCCACAGAAATACTAGCCTCTGTGGCAACATCATCACTCTTCAATCTCTTATGAGCTTAAGTAAGAACAGAGACATCAACCTTGCTTTTGATGGGAAACGCCAAATGGCCTGCCTAAAAATTGACCCAAAAAAAATGGAATCAAGCAAAGATAATGCAGAATTAGCTTTATGGTTAAAAAATCTCTCATTAGCTCAGTCCATACTACCCAAATAAACCATCATTATAATATCCCAAAGATCTCTATTTCTACTATGAACTCTCTTACACCAAATAGTCCACCATGATCTAAGAGAACCAGGATTACATCGAATACCTAAAGTCTCACGAAAAAAGTTTCCAAATTAATGTAAGAGCTGGATAATTAATAAAAAAAAGGTGAACGACAATCTCTTTATGCTTAGAACAAAAAACACAGGATGACGCATGATGAAAGGGGGAAAATTAGGGTTTGTCGTGGGCTTGGGGAAAACTAATATAGGGTTTATATAAATTGAGGAAAAGATAAGATTTAGTTCTCACACCAAGATAAGATTTAGGCCTCACACCAAGGAGATTGCTCACCCACTTCATACATCACACACGAAAATTTAGAATTAGGGCCTCACACCCAGAAGAACTACTTCCCCCGCCCTATGCCTCACACATAAGATTCAAGAAAACCAATTAGGGTTTTAAATTTTGTAATTGCTCATTCATTGATTTCAAAGTACAACATACAAAGTTATTTATAGACTCATAAAAGAAAGACTCCAACTTCTACTAAAAGACTACTTCTAATCATGAAAGAATTCCTAAAAGAAATCTCCTAATCATAAAAGAACTCCTAAAAGAAATAAAAAGAAAACTAATAAAAGAAACTACTAATCCTACTCCAAATCAAATACAATCTTCAATTTTCCTTCTCCTCGCTCGAAAGGCTTCCAATAGCTTCTTGAATCTTCTATGTCCCCATCACAGAAGGTCATAACTCTAATATTCCTTTTACTGAGGTTATCCACTGCCAAAGCTTATTGTGAATCACCAACCATATAAGAACCTTTACTTTTAAAGGGGCTATATTTTGCCAAATAGTCTTACTCCAAGCTACCCTAATTTCCCCATAATTCAAAACATTACAAAATGAGTTAAAAATAAAAACACCATCATCTTTCTATCTCCAAATAACATCTTCCTCATTCCTATGATATGCATTAAGAACACATACTAAATCCACAAACAAAGGACTAAAGACATCCCCAATCGCAGAGATAAACTGAACATTCCAATCTCTTAACACCATCCACCATCCTAAATTGTGAAAACACAGAAGCATTCCTATCTTTAGCAATATCAAACAACTTAGGGTAAGCAGATGCAGTAATATCACCAATCCAAATATCCAACCAAAATCTAACATTCTTGCCCTACCTACATTTAAATTACCACGTCTAAAACTTTTACTGCACTTCCAAATTCCTTTCCAAAATGCAGAAGGCCCCATAATATAAGATCTCCCATCAAGTCTTTCTAACTTCCTCATTTTAAAAATCCTAGTTCTAAGCAACCTCATCCAATGAGATTCTAAATCATTTAAAGCCTTCCATAACTACTTACCAAGAAGAGCAATATTTTGATTGAATACAAAGACACCAACCTGCTCCTTGGATTTACACACGTTCTCCCATCTCCTCAAACAATTAACACTACTAATTGAGGTAGAGCCAGACCAGAAGAAGCTCTTCTAAGCTTATCAATTCTGTTGATAACCCATTTAGGATTATAGAAAAAAGACATAAGATAAGAAGGTAAAGCAAAAGAGAACCGAGTTAGTAAGAATAAGTCTAGCAGCCCTAGAAAGTGAATCACCTCTCCATGAATCGATCCTCTTCTCAATTTTATCAATCATACATTACCAATTCTCTTTAAGAAGATTTCCAGGTCTAAGAGGAATGCCTAAATACGTAACTGAAAAAGATCCAACCTTACAATTAAACAAAGAAGCGATTATAATATGTTGTTCTACATTACCACCCAACCCATAGCCATAGACTTGTGAAAATTAATAATCAAACCTGACATATTCTCAAAAATATAGACCAAAAGCTTCAAATTCCTCAACTTCCCAAATTTGTAGAAGAAAAAAGAAGGGTATCATCAGCAAATTGCATATTCACAAAATTAAGATGGGATAACCAATCCTTCAATTAAACCATGCTCCTTACCTATATCAAGTATCCTCCTAAAGACATTAACTACCAATACAAATAACAAAGGAGAAAGAGAACCTCCTCGTTGAAGTCCTCTTTTACACACAACTTTTTACCCTCCTTCCCATTAACCACTACTGAGCATAGGCTAGAATAAATCTAGCCAATCCATCTCTCACTAAACCTTCAGCCCTAAGAACATCCACTAAAAACTGCCAATCAACTTTATCATAGGCTTTTTCAAAATCTAACTTAAGCAAAATACCATCTTGATGCCCATAGTGACTACTAATCTCTTGAGCAAAGCAGCACTATCTTAGATAAATCTATCTTTTAATAAGCAGATTGATCTTTATCCATGAGATAACAAAGAACACCTCTCAATCGACTAGTCAGAACTTTAGTAATAATCTTATAAGAAACATTAAGCAAACTAATTAGCCGAAAAATTAACCTGATCAGCACCAGTAACTTTAGGATTAACTAATGGGCTGCCTGTTTTTTCCCTTATTTATTTTCTGTTGGTTTCTTTTCTTTTCTTACTTCTTTTAATGGATATCTACGATTATGCCAATTGCTGCAATTTTTCAGCAATATTATGACCCCCCCCCCCCCCCACCACCAAAACAAAAAAAAAAAAAAACTTTCCCTTTATTGAATTGTCTGATAGTGTTAAAACCGCAGTCCAGTGTTTCGAGAACTATGCAAAAGTGTGATCCCCTCAATACTTGCCAGAGATCAAGCACATATATGATTATAACAGCATTGAAGAAATAGAAACACAATAATATATGTGGTTCGACCAAGCCTGACTTATTCCACCGGGTGAGCTTAGAGATATCGCAATAAATTGGAGTACGTGACAACTTTCACATATCCTGACACTTCTCTCTTTTTCTAATACAAGTATAACATCAAATCACTCACCTCACCATCAAAGGAACTTTTACAATGATGAGTAGCCTTCTCTTCCTTGCTGAAACAATCATTTGTTAATGTTGAGCATTGTTCTTGTCTTATACTTCAAAGAGGTCATCATGGACTCTCTCTCTCTCTCTCTCTCTCTCCTCTCTCTCTCTCTCTCCTCTCTCTCTCCTCTCTCTCTCTCTCTCTCTCTCTCTCTAATTTGGGAGTATTGATCTACATCTTTTTGCATCGTCTCTCCATGGGAAGGACCACTTTGGTTTATGGGTGTATTTATACCCAACCCTAGAATATCTAGGCGACACCTTTCACCATAGTTGTCTAAAATACATTAAAAGCTCTGGCTAAAATCCGGCACAAAAACACTAGGTGGGACCAAGTTAGTCGATCATATTGGTTGCCGTTGCTGTCCAAACATATACACTTATCAGGCGGTTGATCGGCCATTTGATCAACTGAAAACTATCTTGCCTTAAACTTTTGCTTGGTTTTCCTTCTGCTCGATCACCTTCAAATCTTTGCTCTTCTAACATCTCTTTAACTTTGAATAGAAGATAATAAACTCAACAAGCGACCATGTTTCACCTATGTTCAAGTCGTTTGTTCTTTGGATAAGTTTTAACTAAGTCTTGATTCTTTTTTTGTTCCTTTTTAGGATATTCCTTATGTCCCTCTCTCTCCTTAGGGCCATCCAGATGAGCCGTCAAGCCATATGTCCACCTTAGTATTGTATGCATGTGACACTAACTTGTCTTTACCGCGAACAGAGTTTTCCTAGCTCTACCGTAACTTGGAGTTTACTTTGTGTCAACTCCTTGGTTTCAAAGATAATCATGAATAAGCTTTGTGTTCGGCCTCAGTACAAATCTCGAAGCTATTAGGGAACATCCCATGATAATTGCTCCACCTTAAGCCTAATTGCTGGAGTAACATGACGATTGCCCTTTGTCATGTGCAAATATCTATCTCGAAGAAAAGCCATTTCAAGCTATGAAACTGCCATTTTGCATGCACTAATTGTGCCTCTCTATGCTTTCCCTGTATGGACCCTTTAACCATTGTGTTTTCAATAAACCCCTTTCATGACTACCGCCATTAGCTAATACTTGATCTGCGGCTTCCCAACCAATATGTACATTGCTACTCCTGATGCTAACCGCCTTGAATCCCGTGATGCCCTTTGTCACCTCTATGGTCTTTCGTCCACCTATGATTGACAATTGAGTCATTGTCAGCTTGTCTATTGATGTATTTCAATTCCATCTCCATTTGAGATGATTTCATCACAAGGCTAATCACTGTCACATAATTTGACTTCTCACTTGACTTCTCACCAACACACCATGGTCTTCTTTTCATCAATCCTCACCTTTTCTGTATTAATGTTTGCCAAATATATTACCTATTGATGATCTCCAACTGATGCCAGATCCATCATGTTTATGATGATCTCAAATTTTGACAAATCCATTCTTGCTTGCGATAATCTCATATTCTCATCCTTTGCCCGGTTCATCAAGATCATGTTGATCTCACTGCATCACAACTAGCGACAATTGTAACTTTTACCTTCCATCTTCTCCTTGATGTGTTTTCTTTGTCACAATCTATCACCATCATAACTTACAATTTGATTTAATGATATACTGTCTTTGTTCTTTTTTTTTTGTATGCTTTTGTTGTTGAGAAAGACCACATCTCTCCCAGATTGACATGATAACCTTCATCTCGTAAACTTGATTCAATTCCAGTCCCTCTCGAGCCCAAAGCTTTGACGCCAATCTCTTAGAACCGCAGCTGGGGTTTTGAGAACCCTGCAGAAGCATGACCCCAAAAATTTTGCTTGAAATCGAGCATATACAAGATATAATGGAAGAAGAAAACAGTCAGTAATACACATAATTCAGCAAACCTAGCCTATCTTGAAACTTGAGAGATATCACCATAAAACTAGAGTACAAGACAACAATCACACCCATACAAGTATAACAATGAAAATCACTAACCTCACTGTCAAAGTAAGCCTTATAATGATGAGCACTCTCTTCCTTGGTGAAACGATTATCCATTAACATTGAGCATCTTTATTATCTTGATCTTCAAAGTAGTATTCCTAGGTTCTCTTTAGTCACTCTCTTTCTCTCGTTCCTTTCCTCCTTACCGGGGATATTCATCTATGTTTTTCTCCTTCATCTCCCCCAAGTAACCATTTGGTCATGAGAGTATTTATTCCCCTCATAACCTTAGAATATCTAGGAGCATCCTAGCTGTCCAAAATACAATGAAAATGCTTGCTAAAACCCGACCGGAAACAATCAGGTGGCCCAGGTTTGTTGGCCGCTCAACTGGCTGGCCTACTGATTGCCGCTGCAGGCCAAACAAAGACACTTAGCCAGTCGATGGCCCATCATCCAGCCAAATGAAAATTGCTCTATCCCAATTCCCTAACCTTTTGCTTGGTTTTTCTCCTGCTTGAACACCTTGGGATGTCTGTCCTACGAGCTACCGACTCCCTTGGATATGGCAATAAAACTGATCAGATAATAACATACCATATACCGGGCAGATTAGCAAAAAAAAACTGGCTGTGAGATAATGGCTTGTTCCCACTGTATTTGTTAGCTCTAGACAGACAATAATGCATACCATTGTCCATACTTCTACCATGAATTGTCTTGAAAGATGCATGTGGATATGCTGCAGATATGCAAAATCATCCTAGGAATCCTTTTCTTTCACTTGTCTTAAATTTGCTTTGTATTGTATTTAGATACTTTAAACTACTGAAACTACTTAATTGACTATTTCAGCAGATTTCTATGCCTAATCCTGATAAAATGTTAATCAAATAGATGCTACATAAATTCAGCAGCTCACATTCTTTGAAAATATGTAACAAATTCTCTCCTTTCTCTCCTTCCTTTAGGTCCGCGGTTGGGGTTCCACCATAAACTATTAGCCTCAATAGAAGCATTTTTGAATTAAGTAGGCAAGTGATATGAAACCTAAGTATTTTTCTTAGGATAAGAGGTTTCAGATGAAAAAGCGTCCAGAATAGGAGATGACTATATTGAAAAACCAAGCCTTCTACAACATATTAGAAGATTGATTAGACCAATCATCATAGTCTGTTTTGTCTTTTACTTTTACAAATCACTGGAATTGAGAAATTTTGTTTCTTGCTCTTTTCCCTCCAAGACTGTTGATGATCAGCAAGATCTTGTTTTTATTTAAAAAAATAATTAACAGGGACTATTGTTGATGATCATCATGAACTTGTTGTTTATTTAAAAAAAATTGACAGGACTTTGCACGGCCACTTGGTTGGTTTTCCAGCGAAAAAGGCCCTTCCTTCACCAGATTTAGCTCATCAGATTCAGCTTGGAACATCTAATGGGATCCAGCCAGCTATATTTCCATTTCAGCAGCTTCCTCACTTAGGAGCTGATAATCGTATAAGAAGGGTCACTGAGAATTCTAGCTCCTTCACTATCAATGTTTCAGGTGCAGACTTTTCCGCTGGACTCTCACAAGTTCCAGCAGGCAATGCTCATCTTTCAGCAGGTAGGCAGGTTGTGACTGCACTGAGTTCCCCTACATGCTCAGAACCCAGACAGTTTACCAACTCTAGTGACAGTTCTCAAATAGGTGCCTTTATCTGTTTCATTCAAATTTAAATTGTTAGCTGTAGAATTTTAATTGTATTAAACTGTTGATCTCCATCTTATGTACAATACAGGGCTACCTAGAAAAAGAAGACATGAGAACCATAGTGATGTCATGGAAAGTTTAGAAACAGCAGAAGCTCCTGGTGAAATTGCGGTTGGATCTAGAAGAAGCAAGAAGAATCAGGTTGGCAATAATCATATCTTTCAACAATCAGTGGGAGTAGAAGACATTTGTGTAGGCTGTCTAAAAATCACTAAAAGACAAGCCATTAAAAAGCAGAGTTTCAAGTTCTAGACGCGAAGGCTCAGCACCAAGGCGCGAGGGTCCAACACCCGCGTCTCAACACCAAGGCGCGAGGGTCCAACACCCGCATCTCAACATCAAGGCGCGTAGGCTTAACACCCCGCGTCTCAACATCAAGGCGCGTAGGCTCGACAACCCGCGTCTCAGCATCAAGGCGCGTAGGCTCGACACCCGCGTCTCAACATCAAGGCGCGTAGGCTCGACACCCGCGTCTCAGTATCAAGACGCGAGGGTCCGCACCCCACGCCCCAGTTATAACCGCCCTGATCATGGGGCCAGTCGCCGCCCATGTAGCGGGGAAGTTTACCCCCTCATCGTGGAGCATTTTTAGGGGGGCACGTTCACCCCCTAGGACCTCTATAAATAGTCTCGTTTGCTATGAGGTCGAGGCAATCGGCAATCGGCAATCGGCAATCAGAAGGCAATCGGCAATCAGGAGACAGACCGAGACAGGAGAGTGCTCAACTCTTCGTCAAGCTTGCTGCGTACAAGCTGCTCTTTGCCTACCTTCTCTTTGAGAGTTTTGGTAGACAGAGCTGTGCTACTCCCTCTACCAGCCAAGAGAAGATTCCCTGACGATCCCGACGGTCATCCGGTCAACGGAGAATAAGATTCACTCTCCACCGCCACACGAAGAACCAGCCTTAAATAAAGGGAGGATTCAAGACTCAACATCCTCCCTCCCTTGTAACTGGAAGGAAAAAGCAGTTTTGTTGTAATTTTTTCATCTGATTCAAGGAAAATTTTACAGTAAAGACTTCTTTCTCTTTTTTTTCCGGCGCGTACAAGAGATGGCGACTCCGCTGGGGACTACATTTGTCACTGATGAGCAAATCGTGGAGCAGGATGACGTCCTCCGTAAGGGAAGATGGTCGAATCGCTCATTGTCGAGTTCGACCAGGCGAAGTACGAAGAGTTTCTCTCTTCCGGCTCCAAGAGCCCAAAGACCCGCGTCTGCCGCCGGGTCTCGACGGGGAATGGCCTCGAAGCCCGATCTGTGGCTCTCTCGGGCGCCCCTGCTGCCAACTGTGCCAAGCAAGGTGCACGCGCCAACGCCTCTCAGAAGGCCCGCGTGGCCCCAGGCACAACTGCCTTTGCGACCAACCGCGTCGCACAGAACACCCGCGTCAGCGTCTCTCAGGAGACCCGTGTGGTTAAAATCTCTGATGTTCAGCATCAGGATGTTGTTGGTCTCTCTCCACCTCCGCGACTCAACCTGAACGCTGAGCGTCGACAGAGGAGACGTGCGTGTCAGCTGCAAGTTGGAACCTCTGGTTGTCTGACTGAGGCTGGACGCAGCATACAAACTGGCGCCTTGCTCGCGCCCCGCGAAGTTCGCGTTTGGCGGCCCAAACGCGAGATTCCTTCAGTTAGGTCCTCTGAGGACCAACTCACCAAACGCCAAGGTGAAGCCTCTGTGCCTTGTTAAGCACAAGAGGCACGCGCCTATAGACGTGGGGCCCAGCAGCCCACTCTCTCTCAAGTGTCTCTGCCCCGACACACCAAGCAGCAACGCGACAGGCGCGTCTTGTTTCAACAGAGACGCCAGACGCGTGCTGAACAGCTGCGGCGCGAGAACCGCGTCCCTGAAGCCTGCGTCCAGGCTGTACAGCGCATGGATGCCTCCCGTCTTCGACGTTGCGAGGCTAATCTTTTCAATCCCCCTCCCATGGATTTGAGGGATTATTTGACGAAGAAAAGAAGTGCCAATCAGGCCACTTCGTCGTGTTGCTGCAACGGCTCATCCATATGCTCTCTGAGTGCCGTTGCGGATCAGGCGTACATCAGCAGTCTTTAGTCAGACAGCTGACCCTGATTCCCCCGTCAGCTAAAAGAAGACGCTCCCACAGAAGGAGAACCTTCTCTGACGTTGAGTACCCGGAGCTCACTGCGAATATGACAAGCAGGTTCAAGGGAAAAAACCTGCAGTCAGCTCAGATGAGTCTGACTCTGAACCGGAAGGGGTGTATCAACACACTCGCACCCGGACTGGGGCCATTCCCCCAATTGACTATAATGCCTTAGCCCATGACATTAAAGTGAATGATTCTCACTCCGCCGTAGCGGAATCGAGAGCTTCGAACTCTTCCGTCGAGAAGGACCTCCGCCTACATGACAGGCACTCCTGAGGAGACGGCTAAACGTTTAGAACAGATCCAGAAGGCACAAATGGATATGATTCTTTCTCAGCAGGAATCTATCAACTCCCTCAAGCAGGCGATTGCACAGCTGCTCGAAGACAGAGAGGTCTCCTCCTAAAAAGTCAAAGGGCAAAGGGAGAAAGGGAGAAAGCTCATCTTCCGAACCTTCTGAGGAGACGCGGCGATCTACTTCCCCCTGGCTCGTCCAAGTCCTCGTCGCAAGTAAAGGGCGACCAAGACCCGGGAAGGCTCATGCTAAAAGAATGAGTCAACTGGAGCGACGCCTCGAAGCCCTTGCCAATCGCAAAGACCTCCAAGAAGTAGGAGTGGTCCGGCCCTATCCGGCTGAGTGGGACTTAGTTCCATACCCTCCTAAGTTTAAGGCTCCAACCCTCCAAGCATTCGACGGGAAGGGGTCACCCAACCAGCACATCTACTACTTCAAATCCCAAACCGGGAATGTAGTAGACAACGATGCTATCCTGGCGCGTCTGTTCATCGGCACCCTGAAAGGGTTGGCCTTTGAATGGTTCATGAAGCTCCCAGAAGGTTCTATCAAGAACTGGGGCGATTTGGAGAAGCTGTTCTTAACGCGCTTCTTCGAGGATGACTCCGAAGTCACGATGCCCACTCTTTTGGCTACCAAACAGCGAAAGGGGAGTCCGTCAAATCTTTCGTGGAAAGGTTTCGGAACATGGTGCTCCGGTGTCCAAGCGATATGACCCAGGCCACCCTAGTGGAAGCATGCCGCCACAATCTCCAAACCTCACTCCTTGCTCAAATAGGAGTTGCTGAAAGCCGCACCTGGAAGCAATTAGTCCAACAAGGTGAACAGGCTGAGGAGATTGTCGCCCGCGTCAGAGCGGAGGAAGGTAAGCCTAGGCCGGAAAGGTCGACAAGGCGTGCGCCAGACACATCCCTCCAAACAAAGCGGAAGGATAATTTGGCAACGGAGACCAAATCTCCCGCCAAACCTCAATCAGGTAAGGCGAGTGGCTCTTCAAGCCAGCCACGCGCCAACAAGCAATACTCCTTCAAGGAGGAACATGTCGATTCGCTCTTTAAACTACTCAACAAGAGCAACCGACTGAAGCTCCCTGAAACTCGGCGCCCCGAGGAAGTCGGCAAGACCTACAATCCCACCTATTGCTTGTACCACAGGATGCTGGGACACCCTACTAAGAGCTGCTACGTCTTCAGGACATCCTTCAGCTCTGATTGACGCGGAGGTGTTAAAGCTCCGACCAGAGCAGAAGAAGGTGACGGCTAATGTGACGTCAGTTCTCCAGTTCGGAAGACAACCCCCGACACCCTCTGGAGTAGTCCCTATCCCAAGAGGGAGAGCTGAGAGTGGTCAACACAGACCCTCACCAGCAGCAAGAGAAAGGCCTGGTACCCGTCCCACACCTCAAGGGGAAATCATGTGGGTCCACCCTGACCTTGTCAATGAACAGCAATGGACTACTGTGACCAACAGGAAATCCAAAGGTAAGGTAAAGGCTTCATCCTGCAATGTGGTGGTGCCTCCTCTCGAGAAGCCGAGACTGATGTTCCCTCGTTAACCGACTCAGAGGAGGAAACAATAGTCTTGGCCGCAGAGCCCAACCAACCGATGGCGGGAACCCGTTCGGGACAGCCGTACTTGAAGCAGTATGGCGAGATGGCGGTAGTCCCTCCACAACCAGCTGCAGAACTAACCAAGCCCTCCACAAGACAACCTGCGGAGAAACAGAAAGAAACTCGGTTTTCTCGAGTTCTTTCGAAAGGTATAGCGGAATGATCCACGACACCTTACCGCTTTGATGTCCTGGCTCAACTAGCCAACATCCCGGCACGCATTACCTTGTATGAACTTCTTATACTATCAAAGTCGATCAGAGAAGCTCTGCAAGAAGCTCTGGCAAATGCCGAGGTCTTCATGACCCAGGTGCCGAAGAAGGAAGATGTAGAGGATTGCCTCCACACCTCCCCAAATGCTCCCTGCATTACCTTCACATCAGATGATATGCAGGTTAAAGGGAAGTATGATCGACCCCTGTATTTCACAGGGTATATTGGATCATCTGAGATGAACCGCATTCAGGTAGATCCAGGGTCCGCGTTGAGCATCATGCCTCGCCGGGTCATGCAACATCTGGGCATTCCTACTCATCGTTTGAGCCCTACCCAGACAACTATCTATGGGTTCAATGCCAACCAGACCCGTCCGATGGGGAAAATCAACTCAAATGCCAGATTGGAAGCCTCAAGTCGGAAGTGACATGCTACATCATCGACGCCGACACTTCCTACAATCTATTGCTGGGACGACCGTGGATTCACCGCAACTCCATCGTTCCCTCCACTCTCCACCAAGTCATGAAATACATTGACGGGAGTGGAAAGGTGCAGACGTTGATTGCCGAAAGGTTTCCGTTCAAAGGGGTCGAGAATTATTTCACCGACTCTTTGCTGTACCAAGATCCGGTGGAGACAGATGAAGTCCTGCGACCAGAGGAGCCAGACTCTGGTAACGAAGCTGACACCGAGCCCGAGAAAGAAGAGTGTATGTGGGAGTTAGAACCACTTGTAAAGAGCACTAATAAGCTCGATGTTGATAATACCACCGACGATGTAGGCGGTTGGTATATTAATGAAGATTTAGATTTTGCGTATTTTTTTGTGTTTGCTTCTGATTCAGTACCATCAGACACTAGCACCGAAGTAGACGATGACCCCTGGTCGGCAATAGATGCTTTGACATCGTTGCATGTCCCAGTGAAGTCGTCCTTCGAGACATACCAAGATAATGGTAATGCGCAAGAATCTATATTTATGGTTCCAGCAAGACGGAAAGGCCAAAACCAATTCTTTTTGGGCGAATCTCGTCTGAACCAACGCCCCGCGAAGAATCGGAAGGCGAGGAGGAATCCCCTCAGTTCGGTCATTATGAACCAAAAGCACTCAAAATGATGAGATGCATGGGGTACGACCTGACCAACAGACCCGGGTTGAACTTCGGCAAAGGAAAGAGGACGCTGCTTCGATCCTTTGTGCCAAAAGGGAAGGCCCCCGATTATTATCATCGGACGCGCCGGGGGTTGGGCTATGTATCAACTCCGGTCCCATCAGCCTCCGATTCTCAAGAATCGTTGAGCAACGATTACTCTTCAGACACATCATCTTGGGAGTCAGATGTCAGTGTCGGCAACATCTTCAAGAACTTTCAGTGAACATGGTTTCGACAAGCCACTTGGAAGATGGAAATGAAGAAATGATCCAATCAGATACAGATCCTTGGATCAAACATTTAAATGCTCTTTGGGACACTCGCTTTGAACAGCGCGAGCCACCCACAGAAGACAAGATTGTTCAGATCAACCTAGGAGATGAGGCTAACCTAAGCCCATCTTCATAAGTGACGGCCTGTCACCTTCGGAGAAAAAGGATCTAATATCTCTTGTACAAGAGTATATAGACGTCTTCGCCTGGAATTATGAGGACATGCCGGGACTCGATCCTCAGGTGGCTATGCACCGCCTCAACATCAATCCGGACGTAAAGCCTGTCAAACAACAGCAGCGACGGTTTCGTCCAGAAATAATGGAGGCAATTCAATCAGAAGTCAGAAAACTTATTGATTCTGGCTTCATCAGGGAAGAACAACATCCCGACTGGGTAGCCAACATCGTCCCCGTCACCAAGAACGGGAGATCCGGATCTGCATCGACTTCCGCGATCTAAACGAGGCCTGCCCCAAGGACGAATTCCTATTGCCGATCACAGATGTCATGATTGACAATACTTGTGGATTCGAACGAATGTCCTTCATGGACGGATTCTCAGGATACAATCAAATCAAAATGTATCCTGATGACGAAAAGCATACCTCCTTCAGGACACCTCTAGGGGTATTTGCTACACCGTCATGCCCTTCGGACTGAAAAATGCAGGGGCAACATACCAAAGGGCCATGAACGCCATTTTCCATCAGCAAATACGCAAAACGGTGGAATGTTATGTTGATGACATCGCGGTAAAAAGCCGCACTAAAGGTGATCACATAGCGGATCTGAAGGTGGTCTTCGACATCATGCGGGCTCATCAATTGAAGATGAATCCCACAAAGTCCTTCCTGGGGGTGGCCAGTGGCAAATTCTTAGGATTTGTTGTAACATCCACCGGAATTCACTTGGACCCGGAAAAGGTTCGCGCTATCCGGGAGATGCAACCCCCGAGAAATCTCAAAGAACTCAGGGGATTGCAGGGACGATTGGCGTACATCCGCAGGTTTATCTCAAATCTCTCCGGAAGATGCCAACCCTTCGCTAAGTTAATGAAGAAGGGTGTCTCATTCATTTGGGATGACGCTTGCCAACAAGCATTCGAGGAAATCAAGCAATACCTCACCCAACCACCAGTCCTTGCAGCTCCGGTATCCGAAAGCCTTTCCTGGTGTACGTCCGGCAATGGATCATTCTTTGGGAGCTCTATTAGCTCAGAATGATGATCACGGACGTGAGCAAGCAATCTACTATCTGAGTAGAACAATGATCGGAGCCGAACATCGGTATAACCCGATCGAGAAGGAATGTTTGGCATTAGTGTTCGCTATTCAGAAAATGCAGCACTATCTGGTAGGCCAAACTATAAACGTCATATCAAAAGTCAACCCCCTGAGGTTACTTATGACTAAGCCTTCATCATTAAACGGCCGGCTGGCAAAATGGGCCATATTGCTCTCCCAATATGAGATGCACTTTTTACCACAAAAGGCCATTAAGGGACAAGCAGTGGCGGATTTCCTAGCTGAGCACCCAGATCCGAGGGCAGCCAAAGTCTACGAGGATCTCCCAGATGAAGTTGCTGAAGTCTGCCTGACTCAGACATCGTTCGAAAGTCAAGTATGGCAACTTTTCTTCGACGGTGCATCAAGAACAAGCCCAAAGGACACATAGTAGCGGGGGTAAGAGTAGTACTCGTATCCCCACAAAATTATGTGATTCCCCGAGCTGTCTCATTAACTGAGCCTTGTTCCAACAATGTGGCGGAGTACAACGCTCTTTTGATTGGGATGCAATTCGCCGATGAGATTGGCGTTAAAAATCTCGAGGCATACGGCGACTCTAAACTCATCGTCAGCCAAGTTCGCGGGGAGTACGAAGTCAGACATGAGGACCTAGTACCCTACCACAACGCAACTATCCGCATGGCCGAGGGGTTTACAAGCTTCTACATCGACCATGTACCGCGCAGGCAAAATGCGCACGCGGATGCACTCGCATCCCTCGCGGCCTCCTTAGCTCTTCCAGCTGGAGCAATGGAGAAATATTCGTCTACAGCCACGACCTGTATTGCCCGAGAAATGCTCTCGAGGGCTATCAGGAGTCAAAGGAGATTGTCAAGGCAAAGAAGCACTGGAATTGTCAACCGGTCCAGAGCTTAAAGACTGGCGATTCCCCTACATTGATTTCGTCTTATACGACATTCTGCCTGAAGACACCAAAGAGGCGGCTGCCATTCGAAGGAAAGCCCCCAAATTCTATTATAATGCGATTACGCGAACATTGTATCGTCGATCGCATGACGGGATCTTGCTCCGGCCTCTCACAAAAGGAGGCACAGAAATTGAAAGAAGCCCACGACGGTATGTGTGGAGCCCATCAACCTGGCCCAAAATTGCACATCGACTCCAAAGTTGGGTTACTATTGGCCCAAGATGATTGCCGATGCCGTCACCTATGCTAAAAGATGTCACGCTTGTCAAGTGCATGGGGATTTCATCCATCAAGCACCAGGGTATCTCCACTCTACAACCTCTACCTGGCCATTTGAAATGTGGGGGATGGATGTGGTTGGCCCTATCAGCCCACCATCATCAAAAGGACATCGGTTCATTTTGACAATAACCGATTATTTCTCTAAGTGGGCTGAGGCCATTCCTTTGAAGGAGGTCAAATCGTCGAACGTGATCAAGTTCGTGAAACATCACGTTATTTACCGTTTCGGTGTACCTCGGCGAATTGTCCATGACAATGGACCTCAGTTCATCAGCCAGGCTTTCCAGAGATTCTGCGCTAAGTTCAGAATCCAGAGTGTGTCCTCAACGGCATACTATCCTGCCGCTAACGGCCTCGCAGAAGCTTTCAACAAGACCATTGGTAAGCTTCTCAAAAGTTCGTCTCGAAAAGTCAACGGGACTGGGACGACAAACTAGGCGAATGCTTATGGGCCTATCGCACAACTGTGCGAACCCCAACTAAAGCTACGCCATTTTCTTTGGTATACGGGTGTGAAGCCGTGCTCCCACTAGAGATCCAAATTCCATCTCTACGCGTCGCCTTGACAGCGGAGATGACAACAGAGGAGAAGCATCGACAGCGACTCCAGGAACTGGAGGCCTTAGATGATAAACGTCTGCAGGCCCAACAACAAATCGAGCTCTACCAAGCTCGTATTACCAGAGCCTTCAACAAGAAAGTTAAAATGCGAACTTTCAAGAAAGGCGATCTTGTCTTAGCCGTCAGAAGACCCATGGTAATGACGCACAAGACAAAAGGAAAATTCCAACCCAAATGGGAAGGACCATTTGTAGTAGAGTCAGTCTACTCGAATGGGTCTATCGCCTCATAACCTCAAATGGCGATACACTCATGATGCCGATCAATGGCAGGTTCCTGAAAAAATACTATCTTAGAATGGTATTCTTCCGCTGATCAAGTTAAAAGTACACCTCTGATCAAAGTAAGAAGAATTTCTTCATTATAACATCCGACGCCCCCGACGGCTAAGGATAGAGGAAAATGTTGGCTTCTAAGCCCAACATAAGTCTTCGACAACTCATCATCATGCTGAGGGGAATAGCATGGCTAGCCCAACTCAAACGGTAGTGGTAAAGGCACCTCAAATCCGTTGATAGCTGAGGGTTTGCTAAAAATCCTAAGTGGACTTGGCTCCACTCTTTCCTCCAAATCCCTTACCAATTCTCATCCACAGAATGGTAGGTCTACAAAATACAACCATTACTAAGTTAACACTAAACCTCTGGTAATGGAAACTTTTCAATATTCCTTGTCGAGTACAAATTTTGTTTGTCAACTCTACACGGAGTATCAAACTTTCAAATTTGCCAAGTTAACACTATACCTCTGGCACTTCAATTTTCACTTGTCAATTCTCACCAATAGAATGACAGGTCCTCAAATTGCTCTTATCATGAGTCAATCTTTGTCAAGTTAATACTACACCTCTGACAAATTACTGTTAAAGTTTAACACCACACCTCTAAACAGTAATCAGGTTTCTGTCAGGTTTAATATTACACCTCTGACAGTCACTTTTCTTCAGACTTCCATATCGAAGCTGAAATGGATGATGCTAAGTTAACATTACACCTCTAGCATCAAGTCATTGCTAAGTTAAACAATACACCTATGGCCATGACTTTCCCTCGGACTTCCTTATACAAGCCGAGATGACCAATGCCAAGTTCAACATTACACCTCTAGCATTACCCTCACTGTCAAGTTAAACATTACACCTATGACAGTGACACTTCTGAGTTAAGTTAATATCACACCTCTGACTCACATCCTTGTCAAGTTAACATTACACTTCTCTGACAAGACCACTTTCAACCCGTTAAGTTAATATCACACTCTAACGGTAACAAACTTTCCTAGATTCCCCACGAGTCTAGTCTCACTTGTTATTCTCTTCAACAGAATAACAAGTCTACCTAAAACATTGTTAGGTTAATA
Source organism: Agave tequilana (assembly GCA_038442645.1). Lineage (NCBI taxonomy): Eukaryota > Viridiplantae > Streptophyta > Magnoliopsida > Asparagales > Asparagaceae > Agave > Agave tequilana. The sequence continues at coordinate 105,231 of JAVJIF010031684.1, forward strand.
CTACACCATCAACAGTGTTTCCATCAAATCCCCAGCTGAGCTCAATCAAGTTAATCCCAAACACTTGATAAAAGTTCACCCTCCCTGGGGGTACCAATTCTACTTGTCACTTTCTCTTATAAAGTGGCAGGTCCACCAAAAATTATTTTCATCTCTGTCAAGTTAATATTACACCTCTGACAGTATTGTGAGAGTTCCTGAAATAGGATCTTTCCCTACAAAGTTTGACTTATTAAGATTATCATCATAATTTTGACAAAGTCAAAGATTCTTTGCTTCTATGAGTCTAAACAAAAAGTTC